>VXAK01005626.1:61718-75021 GCA_013399435.1 Arenaria interpres | reverse complement strand
TTTTTACAATGATGGTCTCAGATGAGGTATCAGAATTTTTGGCTTTTCTCTGTTTCCTTTTACCTAAGCACCCTACCAGAACATGTTTTGTCTCTAGCAGCAGAATGTTTGGCAATATTGATTAATCTATTGTATATTATTATAATTCATTTTTAGCTGAGTTAGCAAGGTATTTCTGTGTGAGATTGATGAATGAAAGGGTTTTTCAAATCTTATTTGCAAGCCAAGCGTCCCTGAGTTCCGGAGGGCCAAAGAATCATAGAATAGTCTGGGTTGGAAGAAATGTTGGAGAAAGAAGCTGTAGTGCAGTTCAGAGGTGTGAGGGTTCACGTTTTTATAGGCTGATAGGAATGAATAAATGAGTAACTTCTTTACAACTAATCCTTGTATGAACTCGCCACTTGCAAACTCAGTTATTTAGCAGGATATTGCAATGCTACATCCCAAGCATATTTTATTTGAATTTTATGTTTCAGCAGTTGTTTTACTGCAAAGGACAGTATATCAGTAAACAATACAGTCAAATACTTAATAGCATGGCATTTTAAAAAATAAAATGAGTTTCTTTGTACTCGCTGTATAAATATGTTTTCAAAATGCTTTTCTATGGTTTACCTTCATTATATTCTGCTTGGCTCATGCCTTTCGAGGCAACAGTTCAGTTCCTGCAGGGCTACTTTTAAAAGGCTGTTATTATTTAGAATGGATCATTTAATTAAGCCACCACAGGGTCTGTAAGTAAAATTAATCTGTGTAGGTAGATTGCTTGTATGAGTCACAATTAATAGGCAAATAGGTTACTGCCCAATAGAGTTGCTGTAATCCAACTGTACATAGCCTCATAGAATTTAGGGACAAGCTTTGTTTACTCTTAATTATACCTAATGCCATTTACTTCAGCTAGGCTGTAGCCTTTGTTGTTACTAATTAATTTATGTAGTTGGTAAAATACTTTATTTTAATACCAGTGTGTGACACTATCTGAGATGAAACTGCCTGTCCTATGACTGGAGGGAATAATTACCGGGAAAATATATCAATTAAAATGAGCTTTATTAAACTATATTTGGACCATGAACATGGTTACCAAAACCTCCAAAGATCTGATCTGTATTCTTGGCCTTGGGGCACTTACTTAATAAAAACTTAATAGAACATCTTCAGTGACTCATACATTATGTAGCAATTGAATCATCAAGAAAACAAAGAATATTGATCCTTATGTCATGATCTAATACCAGATATTTGAAGGACAGATTATAAAAAAAAAAAAAAAGTCTCATTTGATATGGTAAAATCAGATTTGTTATCCTGCCATAAAGAAAAACTGATGTATAGTCAGACAAATAGAGAGTTGCAGCAGTTAATGCTAACCTGAGCTGTAGCAGGCCAGAACTCAGTTTAGCTGCTCTTTCAAGAGCAGCTAGAGAGGTTCTCCGAGACATTTCAGTTTTAGTGTGCTAATTTTAATATAGCAAATATACAACCTCAAGGTGCAAAACACTGGTAGAGTATAAATTCACGCTGCCAATGCCATTTTTTTGCCCAAATATGTGAAATATGACTTTAAGCTGTCAGAAATTTTGCTTCTTCTGTTCTTTAATTGGATTTCCTGCAGCAGCTCACAGGCCCTTTCTCCCATCTCAGCCTATGACTTATGTGCAGAGGTTTTGATTTCTGGATGTCTTCTGTATAATCCATACTCTTCCAGTTGGATACTTGCATTGGATCTCCATGGGGAAGTCTGCACACCCTCCTCTCACATAACACGGCCTGGATTACAGCAGCTGATTTGAGAGGGACGTAAGTGCAACCACTGCACGTGAGTAGAAGACCCAAAATTTCTCCAAGAGTGTGTTTACCCCCGAACGCTATGGGGAGAAAAACAATGACAAAGTTTGCTCATGGTGACCACCAGCCAGATTGCTCAGCAACAGGGGGTTACCAAAAGACCCTTGAAAGCAGGGGACAGCTTGAAAAGAAGCATGAGAACTCGTGAATGTGGGAACTCATGGGGTGCTTTCTCCGCAGGGCACAGCGAGCAGACTTCAGGGAGCAGCACAAGCACAGGTGAAGCTGGAGCACCCCCACCTCCAGCAGGAGGGGTGTGCAGCAGATGGGGGAAGGAGTGCTCCCAGAAGTTGGTAGGTGTGCTTGTCACCCACACAGCTTGCAGGAGAGGAGGCTGTGCACATCGCGATGTGAATGTGTGTGAGTGTGGAAGTGGGTCTAGACATTTTTAGGTGTTTATTGCTCTTTTTTTTTTTAAACACATCTGGTATCGTGGTTTATCTGTTGTATTCCTGATACTGATCCTTGGTGTGTAGTTCAGGGATTGCTGGTTAATTACCCATCCTTCCAAAACAGTTAAACCACTTCAATCCTGATTTCATCCAAAACCCTTGAGTACTTTTTCCCCACAGAAGACCTCTGCACCAGATTTGCCTTCCACCAGCATGTTGCTCCCATCACTGCAACAACGTTGTGGATGGGACAGCATCACAGCATCACTCCGGGACTGGAGACGTGGTCAGCTTGTGAGCCAAAGGAAGCTAAGGCAGAAAAGGCACGGCCACTGTTGAAGATGAAGATGGTGCTGATGCCTTTGGGGAAGCTCACACAAACAACCAGGCCAACCAGGCTGTGATCTCTTGAGTGAGCTTAAGACCAGAATTTTCTGAAAGGTGAAGTAACATCCTGAATAGCCACGACCCTCAAATCCCAAGCAGACTAGCATCCGAGTGGTGTTAGACTGTCAATATCAAATTAATATATCAATGTTCTCAACAGTACCACCCTGGTTGTCTTCTGCACTAGGAAAGGATTGAGCTCCGCTCTGTGAGTGTCACCCGCTCTGCCCCAAAAGTATCCTCTCATTGGCAATCTATGCATGCTTGCTGCAGGAACCAACAAGCTTTTCCAGCAAACCCAGCCACTGTGCAGAGTGGTCAGATATTTGATTTTAGGAGATGTAAGAACTTCAGCAATGTAGGGTTTATTGAAAATCATATATAGAACACGCGCACTCAAATCAGGTATCTTGAGGCTTAAACTACTGTCCGAACTACTGAACTATGTTTTTCTTCAGTTTCTCTTATACCAGTCTAGAAGAGTAGCAACCCGTAGGGACACTGTACTTCTTGGAATAGGAGCAATACTAGCAAGGGATGCTACACATCTTATACTGCTAGCAATTACAGCATGGGTAATTAGGGAATTGAGATTACAAATCTGAAGAGTTTAATGTGCTGGGTTTATGCAGCTATATTTGAGAACCGCTTTATGTATTTGAATACTATGGGACAAAAGCCTAAATTAACAAGGTAACATTCAATCTTCAGTATGATTTGAGTTTGAAAGTTAACATCAGCCTCTGGATGTTGTGCGTGCATTTATCCTATAACTGGTAATGTTTAGTTCTGTATGTCACATCTTTTCTTGTAAGAGTGCGAAGCCCCTAGGCTTCTGGTTAATAAAGGCATGTATGCTGAAGTGAAAAATGATAACATGGTAAGTATCCTTCAGACTCAATCATCTAAAATTTGCAAGCTCAGCAAAGAAAATCTGTTCAGATGTGTGGGATTCACATAACTGTGAACCATCGTGGAAAAAAAAAAATACATTTTTTGACAGTTCAAAATAGATTATAGATTTTACACAATTTATGGCTCAGAAGCAGCTTCAGAATGTTTCAACAGTGTCTGGCGTTTGCTTTTGATTTCCGGTTTTAATGATATATCATTTGCCACGCTTTTCTGAATTGTGCCAAAGGAAAATCTTCATGGTTTAGATCTTATTAGCGTTGGCACTCGCCAAATGTCAGTAATTACAGCTAGAGGTTAAAAATTTAAAGAGCTGATTTGTCAATGAAGGTGTCTGATGAATCAAATGGGCTCGTCCTGATGTATGAAATTCTGGGTGGCTTTTCTGACAGGCTTGCATAAACTTTAACCGATACCTAAGAAACATACACTAAATTGTTTCTCCTTTTTATTGCAACAGGTATGTCATATAAATTGGTAACATTCAAAATGAGTATCTACAATACAGAGTATTTTCGGGAAATAATTCATTTTTATGCATAGACTAAAAGTCAAATTTTGTGGCAATGTTTTCTAAAACTACAGTTTTGTTAGCATTATTGAGGTGCTTCAATTTTCTGACTAGGAATTTATCACAAAATAACAGTATACTTACAGGAAAAGTGACATATTACACAGGAAGAAAAAGCATGTACTTACAGCAAGGAAACAAATCATTCATTTGATAGAATTTCATTGATTTTTTAGTTGTAATTGACTGAAAATGCCATATATGACTAAGAGAAAAATATCCATTTTATTTGACAACTTATATTTTTAGCCCCAACACTATTTACAGAGAAAGCATCTGTTGTTTTTACAATATTACTGTATGTGGGGATGTTACACCATTCACATCAATAATATTTTTGGTTTCCTATATTGCTGTACATCCCAGGGAATCCACAAGTCCTTTACAATTACTTATAATATTTACTTAATCAAACAAATAGTTTACAGTGCATTTTAAGAAGATGTATTTCAAAAAATTAGCAGCTAATTTATCTAACCATAGTTGGCTACCTGAAGCCACTACTAAATTTAAACAACATTTTAAAGATGACATAAAATACCGTTTACTTTTTCTTACTTTGCTCAGGTATTTTGCTGGAATCACAACAGGTTTTAAGTCTTAAGTTTCACAGAATCACAGAATGATAGGGGTTAAAAGAGACTTCTGGAGATCATCTAGTCCAATCCCTCCTGCCAGAGCAGGTTCATCTAGAGCAGGTTGTACAGGAATGTGTCCAGGTGAGTTTGGAATGTCTCCAGAGACGGAGACTCCACCACCTCTCTGGGCAGCCTGTTCCAGCGCTCTGCCACCCTCAAAGTGAAGAAGTTCCTCCCTATGATGGAACTTCCTATGTTCAATTTGTGCCTGTTACCTCTTGTCCTGTCACTGGGCACCACTGAAAGAAGACTGGCCCCATCGTCTTGACACCCACCCTTTAAGTATTTATAAGCATTGATCAGATCTCCCCTCAGTCTTCTCTTCTCCAGACTAAAAAGACCCAAGTCCCTCAGCCTTTCCTCATAAGGGAGATGTTCTAGTCCCCTAACCATCTTTGTAGCCCTTTGCCGTACCCTCTCCAGCAGTTCCCTGTTCTTCTTGAATCGTGGAGCCCAGAACTGGACACAGTAAAATAAAATGTTCCATAAAATGTTTTTGTGTCCTTAGAAGTTTTTATGTGGTGGGTGGAGAAGGCATCCATGCTTCTCTGGTGTCAAGAAACCAAACCACAAAACTGCTCTTAAACTTTACATTTTCAGATAAATTATTCCATGTAATGATCTGTTATATTTACTTACTCTCTTCGGTGTTGAAATTCTTAGCTTAGAATTTTATGAAATTTAAATTAGAATTATCTAAAACTAGAACTCCAGTTCTAGTTTTATTTTGCATTTTCTTAGCTTCTGTATCTTACTGTTAGCTTGTTCTGCTTGCTAGATTAAAAGATCTTCCTAAGTAGATATTTACAGAACACATATCCTCTTAACTTGAGGACTAACTTGATTTCCAGAGTTCAACTCATTCTTAAAGCACATTTCTGAAACCTCTTCATCTTTCTTTTGCTCTTCCTGAAGTACAGACAGTGGAAGTCTACACAGCAGTTTTCTCATCAGTGCTGTACAGAGATGTCTTCTTACAGAACAGCATTTTGCTTGTATACCTGAAAAATATTAGGGTCACAGGGTCATACTGGAAATTTACAGTAATTCTTTACAAAGGTATTATTTTCTAAAATGCCGTCCTTTAATGTGACAAGACTTACATGAATTTCCTGTCTTGCTTAAAATTAAATGTGCACTCACGCATTTCCCTAAAATGAAGACTAGATTTAGCAGCACAATAAAAAGCCCTCTGCTCTCCAACCTTACCATCTTAGACAGGGCTTTACACAGCGAGTGAAAGAACTACACTTTCAAGGCCATCAAAGAGAAATAGACTAGTAAAAGGTTGTGGAAGGAAAAAATGTTAATACCTGAAATTTATGTTGTGTTGTTGTTTTCTTTTTCTACCTCTATTGTGTTCTTTTTCTTAGATCCAATTCGCTCCAATGGCTGACGATGGAGAGAATGGCACTGTGTCCTCATCATCGCTATAGAAATAAAATGAATCAAGAAAATATTTTCTTTGGGCCAAAATAAAAATGGTAAGTGTAGTAGTTTTCCACTAAAATCAGACCAAAATTTATTACCTTCAACCTATTGCTGTAGAAGCGAAATAGTTTTTCAGGCACAATCCATTTAATGTTATAGTAGCAGGTGTCACAATCTACAGCAAGAACTTAAACACTTTTTAGTATATAAAAGCATACGTAGTTGTTGGAAAATAATGTGCATTCCTGAGTCAGCTATCCAGTAGAACCAGAAGTGGTTGAACGAAGAATAGGACTCATAGGAAGAAATGTATATACTGCAGACTATAGCATAGGCTTTTGATGTTCTGGACCACTGAAATGATGTCCATGCTGAAATCAATTCCTGTGGCAGCAGAAAACCTTAAATTCCTCGTGTAAGATTGAACTGCATAGTTCAAGTAGTTCAAATGCAGTTGCTAAGTTAGGATTGTATTATGTGACCGGCTCTGTGGAGGTGCTTCCTGGAAAACACCGATGTGTACCCAGGCTGTGGAAAGTGCTAGAGATCAATCACACTACATGCTGCTGTCATCAGTGCTGTGACCCAAGTCATCAGCCCTGTGACGCGGCGCAGTAGCAGAATGGCTTGGGAGCCATGCGAGAGCTCAGTCACTAATGGCTGTCAGTGTCCCCTCTTCCATCCCTCTTGTATGTGTTCTCTGGCTTTTGATTATAGGGAGATCTTGACAGGATAAAGGAAGATTGACCACCCTCTAATGGTCAGAACAAAGAGAAGGCTCCTCTTGTGTTCTCTGGTTGTGTGCGTTTTTTTTTTTAATTTCTTGATTGTTCATTAAATTGGTTTTTTCAGTCCTTTTCCATGACAGTGCAATAAGGTATTTGTACAAATGTGCAGCATCCTAGCATTCATTAGATTGTATTATATTACCATAAGAACATGTTTAATATTAAGAAGTGCATTTCAAATGACATCTAGTGCAACCTACTGACATAGAAAATTCGTTTATATAAACAAAATGGAAATGGAAAATAAAAATGTAGAAGTAACATTTAATTATATCCTTTTGAAATTTAAAAAAAAAAAAACAACCAAATTCTGTGATACTTTTGCGAGGTGTTACTCCTAAATTAACCACAGTTTACAATGTTACAAGTTTCCTATATCGTCAAACAGAATGAACAGAATAGCTGGATATTACAATATCCTTATCATTTTGACATTTTTCAAGGAAGTTAGAATCTGAGAAATTCACAGAGTAACTGACTCTACCGTTATTTAGCTTATATGTACATACTGATAGACAGATGGCTAACTACATTATTCTTCTAAAAAGCTTGTCTGGCAGAAATTTGCTCTTGGCCTTTCTTCTTTTCCTTGGTTCTGTTCCTTCTTCTTGAAATCTGTAATTCCGCAATCTAAAATACACACATTTTAAGATGCATAAACTGCAGCACGGAAGTATTTATGTGGTTAAATTTTATTTTTTCTTGTTTAAAGAATTAAGTATCTGACCAGTGTAATTATCGTCTTCCAGTTTATCTGCTTAGTAATTGAAATTACAAGGTCACAGAATCCCTATAATAAAGACTACAACAAAAAAAAAAAGCAGTTCTGTTATAAGATTTAAGATGCTTTTCTACTTTGGGGAAAACTGACTAGCATTTTCCACTTATGTATGCAATACCCATCTAGGGTGCTATTTGCTTTTGTTAATTTGCTTATAGATTATGTTCTATTGCTGTGGAATTGAAAATTGACACAGAATACTTTGGGCACCAGTCTCCAAATGATCTTTCACCTTTAACACTAAGGTAGCTAGAAGAGGATTATCTCCACTTACATTTTTTCACACTCGGAAATTACTTCAGGTTGAAGAAGCCTGTATATTCTCAGTTACGAAAAGACCATTCTGATAATCTAATGTGACCCCTTAGCATAGTCCAACAATTTCTCCATCACACCAGTACCAAGTGGCTGAGCTATGACATTATTTCAAATACTTATCTAATGCATGAGATAAGAAAGAGATAATCTATTGAAACCTGTCTTTTTCATAAATACTTAGTCCCGTGTCCAAATAGTTTGGAGCATCCCAAAACCACTCAAAAGTCCTGTAGCATCAAGATAGCTTAACATCGTAGAACTTGGCCCTGAAAGTTTCACTGATGTAAATAATTTTTAGTTCTAGTAGCTTTTACCCTGGAAATAAAAATTTCCAGAAGATACTTCTTGCACTTTTGAGGGTGCAAGTGGGTGAGGTTTTGAGGGTGTTTTGTCAGTTTGGTGAGAAACAGGTAATTTTTGATGGCCTGCCAGAAGGCCATCCAAGATTGCATAAAGTGACTGTAAGGTCAACTGTGGAGATAGAGTAAAAGAAGAAAAAGAAAAAAAAATCCCTCAATAATGAGAAGTGTCCAAATAAAAGATGATAAAGGTCATAAATCAGACATCACCATCGCCCTTAAGTCAGCAACTGTCAAAAAAAATCTTCCTTTGCCAGAAACATGCTCTGCATTTGTCAGTGCCCTCCATGCATGGGCCAAATGTATCTCGGGGAAAGGAGCAACCAGAAACCTGAGAGACTCCAAGCAGAAGCTGTGAGAAACAAGGCACATTTTGCCCATGGAACCTACCAAGAATAGTATTTTAAAGCTATCCACTTTGGACTGGCTGCAGCTTTTCTAACAGAAATTGCCACCTTCTTTGAAATAATTTGATACAATGATACATTAAGCAAGTCCTGAATCATCCGGGTAAATGGAATTTTCTGTGAATTTAGGAGCACTGTCAAACAGTTACTATTCCTGTCACTGATAAAAAGAACAGAGAAAGCTAAGTATAGGTGGAGTGTTTCTGTCTTCTCAAAAATGGTAACAAATCCTTGGCTAATTTGTCCCAGGGAAACACAGAACAGCTTTTGCGGCTCTTCAGGTTTTTGGGGGGATCTAGAGCGATGGATGGCCATAGCTATCTTTGTCTTTGCTGTGGGGTGTGTGCACTTTTTCTGGTGCTTACAGCTTACAATTAGCTGAACAAAAATACCATTGGGAAGAATGAACCATTAGATCTGAAATATATGAAATATAGTACGACTGATTTAGCAAAATCATGGTGATTTTTTTTTTTTTTTGGTGGCTTATAGGAACAGCAACTTTACAGTGAAAAACTTGGAGAAATTATGTTACCGCTGCAAGTTTCATCTCGATTCTGTAAGTAGCTCTCTTGCAACATACTGCCCATTACTGCTTTCGCAATGTGGTAGTTCCAGTCCCATCCTCTGCTTAATCTTTTCCTTCAGAGTTTTTAATGCATATACGAGGGTGCCAAGTCAGAGGCTGCTGCTTGCTGGCTATCCTCTGAATGAGCTTCACAGATCATTCCTTTTTTTTTTTGCAGCTGAAGATCTGTGAGAAGATTCAAGCGATTACTGACATCCTTTCAATTTGCCTTAGTCTCAACAGGGTTTTCTCTTGTTGCTTCTTAAGTTCAGCAGAGCAAGGAAAGAATGGGGAGCACACTGTGCACTTGAAGTCACAAGACATGTGGAAGGGAGGAGAGGAAAATTGTAGGAAGCACACTTCAGAGACATCGGTACAACGCAAGAGAGAGAGACATCCAAACGTTTAAATCGTATGTAACTGGTGAGCTACTGCTGCCCTGTTGTGTCTTTCTCCTCATAGCAGTTATGTTCTTTTTATCCGCAATGCCTTTGAAGCACTGACTGTCCTCCAGCTGACCACTCTACTACACTGTTTTCATTGAAGTCCCGACTGTAACTACAACTCGGGTTTTGCAAGAGTACTGTGGAACTGGAAGCAAGCATCTAGTCTTTATTTAGTTAGATACTAGGAGCAGGGCAGCTTGTAAGCTGATGAGTAGAATCAAATCTTCCGCAAGAACACATTACAGGAAAAACTGCATTTTTTCCCCTTGTTATGTTCTTTTTCTCATAATCTTACTTCTTTCCAAACAGAAATTTTACTACTGGAAGTTAAAGATAATATTCAGAATGCATAATTTTGCCATTTAAAGAAGATTGCTAAAATAACCTTTCTAACGTTGAAAGACAAGAACTTATTTTATATCTGCTGTAATCCTATTGACTTTTTTTTATTCATATACATTTTCCTCATAATGTTGAATTCACTTTAGAAACATATTTTTCCCAAATGTAAGTGAAGGCAACTTCACTGAAATTGGCCATCAAACAGCTATGAGTAATTTGTACTAAAATATAATGTATCTCTGAATCAAAGCCCTTGAGATATTTGAAAATATTTTCACCTTCAGTGTGTTTGGACCAGGCCCTTTGTCAGTAACTGAAGGTAAATCTCTGACTTCTCACATTATTTCATTGCAGTAACACACAAAATCCTCTCCTTTACTGTGTAGGAGCCTCCCATTGTAATAGGATGGAGCAGTCAGGAAAGATATGGTAACATAACTTACTAGTCTTTGAGTTCAGCAATCATTTATTTATTATGCTGTAAGTATTTACAGAAGCTGTATCTGATTTATATAAATCTCCAAATGTACACTCCTTTATGAGATTTTTCTGGTTGTAAATTCCATATTCCTCTCATTGTGTTTTCATTTTTAATTTACTACATTCCCCCAAAGGCTTTCCTTTAACTAGTTTCCTTGTTGTAAATTCAGCAGTGATATTCTTTAAATAAACAAAAGCACAGAGCATAATTTCCTGGTAACACTGTTTAGAAAATGGATCAGAATAAGGCCCCAAAGCTATTCTGATGATGAATTAATTATAAGATTCCAGGAAAAACACAACATTGACATTTTACAAGTTTTGGCATGCAGCCTCATATAATGGTGCACACTTAATAAAGTTGTTTTGATGCTTATAGTATGAATAAAGACTTAACTCTCCGAGAATCAAGAAGTATTTTGGCATAATGTAAACTTAATAGTAACCTTCTACACTTATTTCTCCATTTAAATTATGGAAATCTAACTTTATTATGCAAACAGAACAAAAGAGCACATCTTAAAAAGCTGAGTCCGTGTTAAAATATCTTGACTGGCCTTTTCTCCTGTGTATAAACTTGCAGCAGCTTCTAACAGTAAAAGTTTTCTCGACTTCTATCATTAGAATGATCAAGGAAAAAATCATATAGTACTACATGTTTTTTCTCACACTATTTCTGTAACAGTTCTTGGTTTTGTTTTTCATTTATGCATTTTCAAGTAGACTTTCTATAATATTCACAGAGTTACAGCAGCTGAGCAACTCTGAGCAACTCTGCGATACTTAAAACTCTCAAAATTGCTGTAAACCCGAGGTATGTCATTCCCATTTTGCAGTTTGGGAACTGAGATGAACATACTCAAACCCGCAATACCCATAGGAATGCAATTCTCATCGCAATTAATAGAAATTAGATCTCTAATACGCCTTTCAATATTTCACCTATAGAAAGGTAGGTGCTGACAGTCCTTGGCAGGAAGGACAACAAAACCCACAGATGAGCACTGCATGTAATGAAAGTAAAGCCCTTTAGCACTTTTAAAATTTTTACTAGCTGCTTAAGATCTTTTGAGAAATCATCACCGCTAAAGATGCAAATCCTCAAATACATTTGTTAAATGCCTGCCTCCATATCTCTCCCTGTAGGAAAATTACTTGAACATAATATTGAAAATGTAAAGTTTCTAGTCCTGTTTTCAGAATCCTCGCACTAGGCACTCTTGTGGTCTGTGCAGGCTGACACAGGCTCCTCGCTCCCTCATTCCCTCACTGACTGGTGACCGGAGCCCGCCACTCCCGACCCCTGGGCGCCATCTTGTGGGGCCATTGCCGTGGGGGAGCTGGTCACGTACCTGAGATGGCGGCGTGAGGCGTTGCCGCCGGGGCCGGTTGGCGGGAGGGCCGGACCCTTCTGCCGCCTTCCAGGGCTGAGGGAACGCTGTCTGTGTGCTCTGAGCCCGGGTTACGGATTAAAGTGACCCGTCTGCAGAGGGCCTGGGCTCGTGGAAAGTTTGGGTTGTGTCAGCAGCTTCCCCATCTTTCATTCTTCTGCTGAGGGTCCCCAAGTAACCTGCCTGCCCCCTCAGAGCTGGGTGACAGGAACCTCAGAGGCTCTTAGCAGTTAAAGAACCTCTGTAATAACGCTGGTAGGAAAATTTGAGCATAGGGTTGTGACTGATGAGAAACCTGTCTTACAGTTGCTGAGCAAGCAAGCTGAAATTTAGTGTACAGTTGCTGTGTTGTTTTGTTTGCTTTCTTTTTCATCTCTCTGAAGAGAGCAAAATGGAGTAGTCGCAGCTATTTTTGCCACCTTTATTAGCATAGGAAACATTTCTTAAGCCTTTTCAAGTTGTAGGAGCTGTACAGGTTCATTAACATTACACTTTGCCTAACTTATAATGCTCTTTTGAGAGCAGGAACATACTATACCAGGAAGATGGCAGTGATATGCTGCAGTCAGTTATGTTAATTTGTTTAATCCTAGCTTGGCTGGCTGTGCGTGATTTGTGTGGTCCATAGCCTAAAAATCTTGGCCAGCCATGGGCTGCCAGAGAAATCCTGGTCTTGTTAACATCTTTGTGAGATAAGGGAGCTGAATCATTTGAATGTGACTGTAACACCTGTATGATTATGAGCATGTATGATTATGACCTGTATGATTAATGGAGCAGGTTCAAGCTGGAAGCCTGTAACCAGTGGTGTCCCCCAGGGGTCAATACTTGGTCCAGTGCTGTTCAATATATTCATCAGTGACCTGGATGAGGGGACAGAGTGTATCCTCAGCAAGTTCACTGATGATACCAAACTGGGAGGGATGGCTGACACTCCAGAGGGCCATGCTGCCATCCAGCGAGATCTGGACAGGCTGGAGAGCTGGGCAAGGAAGAACCTCATGAGGTTCAACAAGGAAAAGTGTAGGGTCCTGCACCTGGGGAAGAAGAATGTTAGGCACCAATACAGGTTAGGCATGGACCTGCTGGAGACAAGCTCTGAAGAAAAGGATCTGGGGGTCCTGGTTGACAGCAAAATGACAATGAGCAAGCAGTGTGCTCTTGTGGCCAGGAGGGCCAACGGAATCCTAGGCTGCATAGGGAAGAGTATGGCCAGCAGGTCAAGGGAGGTCATTCTGCCC
>VXAK01005626.1:12019-61493 GCA_013399435.1 Arenaria interpres | reverse complement strand
TGGACTAGATGATCTCTATGGTCCCTTCCAACTCCAAAAATATTCAGTGAAATTCAGTGAAATTATTACTCATACTCAGCACCATAGCAAAGGAGGCTTTATAGTAGCTCAGTCTTCTGGTGTTACTGCATCTGGCCCTGGCCAAGGAACCGCCATAGACTGCGAGTAATAAAAATGAATTTTCTAAATTGTTTAATAATCTCAATAAAGTCCAAATGATGTTGTGGCAAGGGTTTTAATTAGTTCTTGTTCTAATTTGTCTGCTTTTCTTGACTCTGATATTACTTAGCTTTGGAAATTATCTTGTTTCTGATGATGCTGATTTTCAGTTATAATGCTTCCTGCAAAATGCCAAAATATTACATTCTGTATTGAGTTGTTACACAAACTATCTGGCTGTCCAGGACCTCCTTGCAGACAGAGACATAAATGATGGTAGCCTGTTCAGGAATTAATAATTGGATTCTTTTCTCCCTCTTAGACACTGAATAACTTGGACTGTTACTCAAGTCAGAGTAGTAGAAAATCACATAGGCCAAGGATGCAGGTATTTTTGGTTTTTTGGTAATGAGCTGTTTATAAAATTATCTCAGAGTTCAATGTAATTTCTGAAGCTCTTTTTACGCATGGTATCTGTAGGGTAGCTTGGCAGGAATGGAGAATTTGGCTTCAAAATCTAAATTGGTAATACTGTTAATAGCAGTTTTTTCTGATGGACCTGTTAGATATAATGTTTCATGACCATATTATTGCTTTCTTGATGATGCTGTAAATAAAGAACTAAACAGCACATTCACTCAAAGAAAATTCACTGAGCCACAGTCAGCTCTCCAAGAAGCAAATATAAGATAATGAGACTTTTTTTTTTTTTTCACTTACGGTAGAGTTGAATTAGTATCAAACATCAATACAAACAATCCCTTATTACAATTGTACTCCTGTTAAACTCTCATTAAATTTTTAATCTTTTTCTGTCCCACGAGGGTTGAATCCAACCATTCCATCACCATGACAAGCATTTATTCCAGTGGGGCTTGTGTAAACTGACTGCCACGTCTTCTTGCTTACTATTTACTTCTTCTGACTTCTTGTTGTTTTTAGAATTTTCTTACCCGTTTCCATGTGTCTGTCACATCTTATGCATTTTCAGTGTCTGTCATTTCTTACTGCTGTTTTTCAATAAGAATCTCAGGGAGAATGCTGTTTCTTAATGAGCTCAAGAAGCAGGCAAGTTTTGGTCTCCTGTTCATTTTAACAGTCTCAGTATTTACCTTTTTATCATGCTTAAGCATACATACGCACGCGTACATCCTGTCTCTTAACATCTTGGGGTTTTCTGATGGCCTGCCTTTTTGCTTTCATGAGGTTATCTGATAACATACAGTATTGGCCTTGGTCTCGGAGAAATGCGGGAGTCTTTTGGTTAAATGTCTCCTTGTAATCCTGAGTTTTGGATGTGGTTCCAGCCTGTGTTACATGCATTGGTGTAACACTGAGCAAGCCACTGCAATTGGCTGCAATTAGGTTTGCTGAGGTACCTGTAAGCAAACATTAGTTTATTCTCCATGTTTGTGATTGGCTTATATGCTGAATATAAACTCTGAGTACAGAAGTAATGTTGGGTTTAGATGAATTAAAAAAAAAAAAAAAGGCTAAACACTTTTTTTTTTTAGAAAATTAGTATTATTAAGAAGATACCAATGTATTTCTATTAATTAAAAACAATACTTTATTGCACTACGGTCAGACCGCTATTAGTTCTAGTAAAAGAATAAAAAAAAGAAACAACTCTAGGGGTCTGGGCAGTACATTTATTTCTCAGTCTAGGCTCTCAGCATGTTCCATTTCCACAAGAGAAAACCCTTCAATTATAAGATCCTTAATTTACCCAGGAAATTTCATAAGGAAAATGATTAATTACTTTAAGCAATCAGTTTTACAGATAATCACAGTTCTTTATTTAAACTGAAAAAGCAAAAGGGGATCTCATGAATAAAACATAAAGGGGGAAAAAAAGCTTTTAGTGTAATAAATATGAAGTCAGCATTGAAATATTCTTTCAAATAGACAAATCTTGTTAAAATTATACCTCTGTTCATATTAACTATTAATTATGGAATTATTTTGTGTTAATACAGTTGGAACATGGGCTTTAGCACAGTGTAAGCAAAGTTTCTGTTAAAATAGTGCTTTGCTACACATTCTTGAATGTTTTTATTCAGTGCAGTTGACCCTAACAACCAGAAACACATTGCACATGGAAATGCTGAAACGCAGCAGTGCTGAAATGCAGAAAGGGGTTCCTGTGGTTATGCACACGTGACATGTGTTCAGTGACCTGTTGGTTTTTTGTGCTGTCCAAAACGGTAGTGGGAAAGACATAATCTTCCTGGGAGAACCATGACCTTAAAGTGAGAGGTGTAAGTTGCATCCACTGAAGCAAATGTTTGTTGGATGGCAAATAGGCATCCTGCTCAGAAGTGCTGTTCAGTACTTAAGTGCCTAAATTCTACTGCAGGCCTTTAGCACTGAATCCAGGTAGCCTGAATAACATATGAGTGAATTATTCTAGACACTGGAAGAAAATAGAAAACTTTCTCACGTTCTGACCATCAAAATGTTGTGCCATCCACTGTTTTATCTGATGCAGCCGAGTAATTAATCTGGTACAGGGTATATTTGGTATTGTTATTGCTAGTGTACCTGGAGTCTTTGCGGCCAGACAGAACAAACCAATGTGGTCCTCAGCACTGAAATTTATACTGCTCTTACTGGAACAGAGTATAGGAGACATCAGCTCGTGTCTGAGAGGTCGATACCTGTTAACATTGAGTGATGCACAGAAAAAAACTAGTTTCAACTGTACGTAGAGGTGCTACACAGGGGGTAATTTGAAAAGATGTGCTAGGTTAGGGGAAGTAGTGTTCATAACTACCCAACATGTTTATGTGTCTTGGATTGAACACATAGGGCTCTTGTTTTGGTCGATAACAGAAAGAAAAGTGGCTATTTGCAGTGGTAGATGGCGTTGCCATTCTGCTGCAGTGGTGTCCTGCTTGTAAAGCATTCTGAATGTCTTGTTAAAGCAGTTAGGTTTCAGCTGAGAGGCATTTAACTTGTGGCGTGGGCATTTGTCATCCTCCAGCTCTGATGGACGGATAATGTGTTTGCCGTTATTTAAAATTTTCATCTACAGTGCAATTGTGTCAGTTGATAGGATTTCTTTCTGGAACTGTGGACTCTGAGGGTTTTTTCTTTTAGTAAGAATTGATTATTATTCTAGCTTTTCCTAGAAGGAGATATTCATATTTAAAACGTTTCTTACTAGAATAGATAGCTCCTCTAAGGAGTGCTTTGGTTTTCTGTTTTTTATATTGACTTAGCCCCTGAGGGTAACACATCTATTTGGAACTAAGGGTTAAGTGGGTTTGTAGGCCCAATTTAAAGGTCAGATTTGAGTGATGGGGTATGACAATGAAGAGACTGGCAAAAAAATTTGTCTGAAAGCTGTTAAACATTTTGCAATGGTGATTGCTGCAGTCTCTAAAAGAAGAAGAAAACTACCTGCGTTACTTAAAAAAAAAAAAAAAAAAAAAGAAAAAAACCCCACACCTGTATTCCATGAGTTATGGAATTATGCACAATTTTGCATCTATCCATTAATCTTTCCATTCTGGGAACATATGTTAATAGCGAGCGTGCTATTGATTTCTTAACTGTTTGCATAACCACCATACCCAGCAATCCTCTTTTTTTTTTTTCCCAAGTCCCTAGCTCACAGAATACGTTTGGTCATTCAGTGCTCCCTCTACTTTCTAGTCTAGTTTGAGAAACCCTGTATGCATGCTGGGGAAGAAAGAAGTGCTTGGTGAGTTAATATCTTGCTCTGAAGGGAAAGAAGAGTATTACTTTGCAAGGAAGTGGTCTGCAAATGCATTTTTGATGGGACCTCTTTTAGTCCTTGCCCTCCTTGTACCTCAGTTTGCCTGTGAGCTTGAGTCAAATCATCATTTCATTTTCTTGCCAGCATGAGTCCCATTCTGTCACAAAGCTACAGAAGAGCTGAGGTTGGAAGTATGCAAGGCTCCTGCAGGTTGTCTGAAGAAAGCCTCATCTGCCTGTTCTTCCTGATGAGGCAACCCGTACCAGACATATGCAGCGATATCTCCCATGTATCCTGTCTTCCCATGTTCTCCACGGATGTGGTATGGTAACCTGCCTCTTGGCTCACCTAAGCCTGGTTTATGTTAGCTTCGGCCAGCCGAGCTCTGCTGATGCTCCTGTGCTCCATCTAGGATATATGCCGTGTGTCCTTGCTCTTGCACCACTGCCTTAAGCATCACTGCATCTAGACCAAGGGTTTTGCAAGTACCAGTTCTGCCTCGAGTGATGCTTGCAAAGCAATGGGTCTACATATTACAACATACATATTTAGTTCACTGTAAAAGCTGATGAATGTGATGTTTTCAAAATGAGAAGTATGAAGCTTAATGCTTCTGTGGGATCTCTCTTTGCTGAGCTCTTGTTTTAATTTTTGTTACCGGTGCTCTAAAACTTTGCTTTATATTTAATTAAAAAAACCCACAGGAATGACTCCTAACGATTTGATCTCAATTTTTGTCACTCGGGCCTGGGTGATGCTGCTAAAACCAAAATTAGATGCTAGACAGCATAGATTTTAAATTTCTGTTTTGTCTTCTACTAACGTGTACTTTTTGTTGATGCAGGAAAGATAAGAGATGAAAGATCTGAAGGCTTGTATACTAACATTTTAATTTAAAGAGCCTGCATATTGAGCATAGTCTGAAACTACACTCTGAGACACAGGTTTGTATGTTTTATGCATTAACACACCATCTGTTTTTCATGGAAGGAGAGGGTACAGGAGGCTTTTCTGTAGCAATCATCTTTTTAAACAAAACAAAACATGCTTTATATTGGCATAGTCCTTTGAGGAAGGATGCAGCATTAATTGCTTAAAGCATCTTAGACAATTATTGCTTCAGAATTTTTAGAAGCCTTGGAACCTTATTTGGTGCAAACCACGAAGAAAAATTACAGGAATAAATGGAACTTCATGGAGACCCATTATTAAAGTCAACCATTTTTTTCCTGTGTATTTCTTCCACAGAATAGGGAAGAGGGTTGAGGATTTTTTATTGCTGAAAAAACTGCCCTAGAAAGTTTGGGGAAAAAATAATGTAAGGTAAATGACCGTAAGCAAAGTGTCATAGAATGATAGAGTAGTTAGAGGTGGAAGGGGCCTTAAAGGTCATCTAGTTCCACCCCCCCTGCCATGGGCAGGGGCTCCTTCCACTAGACCAGGTTGCTCAAAGCCTCATCCAGCCTGGCCTTGAACACTTCCAGGGATGTGGAGCATTCTCATCTTCCCTGGACAACCTGTTCCAGTGTCTCACCACCCACACAGTAAAGAATTTCTTCCTGATATCTAATCTAAATCTCCCCTCTTTCAGTTTAAAACCATTACCCCTCATCCTATCGCTCCACTGCCTCATAAAGAGTCCCTCCTCATCTCTCCTGTAGGCCCCCTTTAGGTACTGGAAGAGGCTATAAGGTCTCGCCAGAGCCTTCTCTTCTCCAGGCTGAACAACCCCAATTCTCGCCACCTGCCTTCATAGCAAAGGTGCTCCAGCCCTCTGATCATCTTCATGGCCCTCTTGCTCCAGCGGGTCCCTGTCTTTCTTATATTGAGGGCTCCAAAGCTGGACTCAATACTTCAGGGAGGTCTCACCAGGGCAGAGGGGCAGAATCATCTCCTGTGATCCACGGCCATGCTTCCTTTGATTCAGTTGGCTTTCTGGGCTGCCAGTGCACATTTCCGGCTCACATTGAGCTTCTCATCAACCAACAGCCCCAGTTTAGTGTACAAATAACCCTATTTAGTGTACACATCTGTTTCCTTGGAAGTATTCTGCCTGTAAATTGTGGGATGCTGAACTCCCAAAGGATCTTCTGAAAAGCCATGCCCAAGTGAGGACATCTTAGCAGTATATATGACTCTGTGTGCCAGGTTAGAATAGCAGAGGAAGTGTAACATTGTTATTTTTGAATACCAGAATTGGGAAGTACCCAATTCCCATGTCAGTTTATGTGGATAGCACTGTTTATGTGACATTAAATATTTCATTAGCAGCAAAATATCAGTTGTAGCTTATGTATAAGTTTCCTGAAAGTTTTGGTTTTGGTTTATAGTGTGTTGTAGCTTGCATCAGGCAATCATTGTTCTAGTTTCCAAAGGTAATAGGGACAGTAACAGACAGACTGTCATAGTACCACATTTATCATGTTCTCATGTATGGAGATGGAAAAAAAATGTAGAAATAAGCTGTTGTGAAAAGGAGACATGAGTATTTTATGTATCAAAAAAGGGAACGATCAATAAAGGTTTTTCTTAGGATGTTGTGACAACTGCCTAAGTGTTGTGAAGTGTGGGCAGACAAAGAAGAATGAATTAGGGATTCACTGGTAATTGGAACTGTTGAAAAGGAGCTGTCATTTAGGTCCGGAGTGCAATCTGATAGTAGAGTAACTATTCGTATAGCTCATCACACTCAGTTCATTACCAAACAAAATACTGATCCAGGGATCACATGTTTGCTCACAGTCAAAAAAAAGAGAAAAAAAAAAAAAAGTAAAAAAGAGTGTTACTTAAAGATAATAAAGATAACAGTACAGTGTATGTAGCATAAAAAACAAATGTGCTTTTATCCACACAGCAGAAACAGGAAAAAGTCCAACATACAATAGAACATGCAGCAAGCAAGTTGGTTTTTGTCAGTCAAATACAGGGAAAAAAGAGCACTTTAAAATGCTAAATTATATATGAAGATTTTGTAAGAGATTACAGCAGCATGCTGGGCTACAAAATGCCAAGATAAAAATCATGATGCTGTAACCTCAATTTGACTTCAGTGGAGCTATGATAGTTTACACAGTCTGTAGCCTGACATTTTACGTGGTGGTCTGAAACCTACCCCAGAATTTCAAAAGAGCTTTGTAGGAATGCACGTTTACCACTGTTATCCTCATGTCCTGCATAAAAACATACCTTTCATAGGGCTGTAAACTTAATGTTAACTGAAGATTTGCCACTACCCGCTCCCACCTCTTTTGTATCACCTCTGCACTATAAATATTTCAAAGCTTAGTGACCGGGAGGATGCAAGAATAGGAATAATTAACTGTTATAGGAGAAGACAAAAGAACATATTTTGAAAGATCAGTTTCTATTAAAAATCAAGAAAATAATACAGTACATTGCTAAGGAAACAAACATACAATGAAATAGGCATGATCCTTTGTTAGGAAGAAATTTATCCACAAATTTTAGGATTACAGTCATTAAATAAAGCATATAGCCCTCAGATTCATCAAAACTTTGTGCAGTTCTTTCAGACCATGAGAACGTTGACTCTGTCCGCATAGATTTCTAACAAAAGAAGAAATTATGGTTTAGCTAATAAAAAATCTACTCTTACTTAATGTTTGTTGGCAATTAAATCCATACATTCCAGAAAGTTTCTGAAGCTTTATGCTACCAAATATGGGGGTTTGGGTTTTATTTTGCATTCTCATTAACAGATTTTTAACCTGGTCGTTACTGGGTTAAAACATTATGTATATCAGCATGTGCAATCTAAATACCAAATATCGAAGTGCATTTTGAAGTATATATCGCATGTATAGCATGAAAGTGTGCATTTAATTTATTTTTTTTTTTGCTTCCAAGCAACAACTGAGTCAAGATAGAAGCATGATGCTGAAAATGAACTGTGCACAAAGGTGTGATTTTTGTGGAGAACATGATCCTAATCTGTCGAATTTAATCCTTTGGTCTAGCAAAGTGCCTGTAAGCAGTAATGTATCGGATCAAAACCTCAAAGTTCATTTAAGCACCGCTTTCACATCAGTACCTTTGATGAGATTTGAGATTCATCTGGTGAAGTGAACTAGCACGTCTGCACGATGCTTTCCAAACATACTGGCAGAAAAGAACTGGATTAGCCTGTGAAGCACTGCTCCTCTGCCCCCTCACATGCCCATCAGCAGTAGGTCTGCAGTGAAGAGCCTGGAAGGCTTCCTGGCTCCTGGATCTCTGCCCTTGTGCTGTCTGTGTCCTGGCCTCACCTTGGCTGACCACCAGTTCTCCCACTCCCGTTGACAGTAATTCACTGAAAAGGAAAGAGGTCCTGGTGTGACTGAGTGGGAAATTGGCTTCAGGGTGGGCCATGGTGTGCAGCTGCCCTGTTATCTAGGTGGTCGTGGTCGTGGTGGTGGTGGGCATGCAGAGGGACAACCACAGGAAGAGGTGAATCAGAGCAATGTTCCTCTCTAATCCAAACCTGCACATCTGACACTAAAGACCCTGTGATGTGATGGAGCACACTTGGGTTCCTAACAGGTCCTCAAGTGCAGTGAGGTACAGAAACCCAAAATTTCTGATCATTTTCTCCTTGGCTTTAGCTGAACAGATGTGAAAGCTACCTTATTATTTGTTTATATAGGTATTTCTGAATTTTTTAATATATGCGTGTGTTAACTCTGGCAGGGCAGAGTTTAGTCATTGGTAATTCTGTTTACTTTCTGTAAGTTATCTGTGGTCATGTGTTGGGTTAGATGGCTGCATATTAGATGGCTGGTCCAATCAACAGGGGTGTGATTATTATTAAACATTAATATGCTGGATAGGTGTTCAGACTACAAAGGTAAAAAGAATAGGATGTAGTCCCATTTCTTTTGTTTAAGTACTAACCATATTTGTGTCAAGTGGTTGAAATCACTTGCAGTACCATATTGATTGCAATCTCTTAAATGATATTTTTTATGGGTTTTTTTTTGCCTTAAAATGCATGGTAAGGGATTAAATTAGTCGCACCATCCTGGATAAAGGCAGGAACCTACAAAGGTGCTCTGGATTTGTGCATCCAAAGGAAACTCATGACAATTTAAAGTAACTACAGCTTTCCTAGATGCCAGGTTGCTGTATTTATTTGATTATTCATTTATTTAGGTTTAAGAACTCAACACCTGTAAGCCCCTCCAGTGCTCTGATACCCCATGACAGATACTTGAAACAGAATAAAGGTGGGTGACACAATTAATCGCTGTTACATCAACAGGACAAGGTATTTGGGAGTTTTAGTGATTGGTTTCTTAAGTTCCTTAATAAAAAAATATCTGGACAAAATTTCTGTTACTGGTCATTTGCCTTATGCACTTTTCTACTGTTTGCACTTAAATTGCTATTTTGAAGTGAAGAAAACAACATTTAAAGTGTGAAAACTATTGTCATTGTTCTCCATTACGCTGTGGATGCTACCCAGCATGTAAAAGTTAGAAAGGGAATAATTATACAATTTATATTGTTTCTGGGTCCAAATTAGCAGGTGCTTTGAGGTAAAACATGGATGAATTTCCCATAACCCGACTGATGTCACAAACAAGATAGCTAAAAAGTGCCTGCGGTTATCTTCAAATGAAGTTATATTAGAATTGTGTCCAATATTCTTTATTACAAGGTGAAGACACTCAGAGCAAATAGAAAGTGATGGGGTTTTTCATTCTCCATAGCCTTTGTTCAAGCTTTGCTTTGTAATGTTATTTATACTTATTTTTTGTTTTATAAAAATTAACTTTTGAGAGTGATATTTTTAACTGCTTATAACCTTTTATTTTCTAACAGAGTCCACACTTTAAAAATGCAGGGACTGTGTGTGGTGAGGTTTTTTAGCTCTGAGTACATGGCAGCAGCCAGCTGCATCAAGACTACTGCGATGTTTGTTGCTACCAGCAAATGACCTTGTAACCAGAGCCAGCACAGCCTCACACCACCTCCCCTTGTGCATAGTCCACTGTTTTCCCCTATAGTTTTCCCTTGGGTGGTATTATGGGTATTCTCACTTCCCAGAGCAACCATTTGAGAAGGCCAGGTCTGATTTACATTTACACTCTTTCTCTAGCAGTTATCTACAGGGAAGAATAATATCCTATAGATCCCTACTTTCTTGTCATGTTTCCTGTGGTCAAACTGTATGGCACACCATTCATGTCAAATAGGCTACATCTCTAATTACCTGCTTGATTGTACTTTGCGAGTTCTCAAGATCCCGGGAATCCATTCGTATTTGTGTGCCTAGTTTCATTTCCATAATGGGAATGGGGCTGTTTATTCTCTTGGGAGTCTTTTTTGTTTTTTTCCTGGTTCTACATAGATGCACATTTTAGAGTACAGATTAACCACCCGCCCTTACTTTTCATGTGTAATTGTTCTTTGCTACTTGAGCGTAGACTACTGTTTATTTGCAACTTGGGCGTAAGACTACTGTTTATGTGCAAACAGAATTAATCATATTGTTGTGACTGTAGCGTTACCAAGTCATATAGTTGGATTACAAGTAACAGAGATTAGGGAGTTACTTTGCTGTTTATCTATAACTGTTTCTAATTTTAAACTTTATGCTTTTAAAAGCTTTACTATACAACCCATGTTTTTTATATGATGAAAAGACATGGATAATTTTTCTGTGTGGGTGTATTCTTTTCCATACCAGAGTTATTGGTTCTTTCAAAATATTTTACATTGTCTCTTTCATTTTACTTAGTTACAAAAGTTCAGAACGCGCTTGGGACAAAGTCTGATGGTTTGGTTTTACACAACTGCTCCAAATAAGTGAATTAGATGCTTATCAAATAAAACACTAAAGTAAACTGAGAAGAAATATATTGAGAATGTCAACATTTTATATGTGAAATTAACAGAGACATTAACTAAAATCAGGTTAGAAGTGAATATATTATAAATACCGTGGTCTCTATGCAAAATTATTATAAAAAGCACTTAGAAGCATTTAGCCAATGTATACGTCTACATTATTTTAGTAAAAATCAAAATTTTTCTGTCTTTGAATAAAAACATAGCCATTTTTTGAAATATATCTGATTGGACAGTATTTATCATACAGCATTTACCAGTATACCATCAACTCTTCTTTGTACAGCTGCCTGCCTCATTCATTCAAGTTTGCATTTGTCTAATAGCAATGGGAGATAGTATGTGCTCCTTTTGCAAACTTCTGATAAATCTTTTTAACAGTCTAGAAAACTCAACATCAGTATTTTCTCTAGTTTTTGTAGAGGCTTTTTCTTATAAAATGATAAATAAGAAACTTTACTTGTCTTAAGTCATATGCAGTCCCATGCCCAATCTGCAATCTCAGTGCTGCATTCTTACTTTCTGTGTATCTTGAGTGTTTGTTTCATGGCTTAATGCATGTGTGAGGCAGGTGCGGAAAAGAGAGGAAAGGAGGAGGAAAATCATTGCTTGTATAAAAAAACCTTGGTATGTAGAAAAGAAAATGAGTCATCTTGTCTGGTGGAATTCTATAAGATTCCTGTGTTGAGTTATACAGCACTTAAATAACAGCACTTAGGTAAAAGCATAACATAAATACAAAAATATGTAATTTCATTGTTTGATTTACCAATTTTCCCATTTTTCAGAAATAATAATGGTATCAGTGAAATCACATCAGAAATACACTGAAAACATTAAACATCTTTAAGTACCAATGGGCAAAAGGAAGATGGAGAGGAAAATTCATGAAGGTGAAAATATATTATAAAAGGATAATCTCATGTTTCAAGGGAAGAAAATGAAGCCCAATATTAGAATGATTTTTTTTTTTTTTATAACGATGTCTATTCCTTTGCTCCTGCTTAGCTACAAAGTAAGTGTGCTGAAAATGAAACTAACTCTGACTTGCCCACCTCATATCATCTACATACAGGTTGACATGAAATAGTCAATAGAATCAATTGAATCAATGGTCTGTGCATTTAAAATTCTGTTTAGAAAAACACTGAAGAAAAACTGAGAAACTGTATTATGAAAAGGAAAAGCAGCATTGAAGAATAAGACCAATTTCTAACTGAAGTCTGAAAAGGCTTCATTATGTGTTTCATCTGCTTATTTTGCAGATGTTTATTTATATTTATGTTCACTATGAAGGAAAACTGCCTTTTAATTCCAATTTATGTAGCACTTTCAAGGCAGAGAATTTGTATTAAAATAAGTTGAAGGTCATGCTGAGATGCTGCAGTGATTGGCAACAGCATAAACCACAAATAGAGGCAAAATACCCATTCCTTTTTCTCTCCTAGCCTGTAATAGTCTTGTAAGCTGTTTTGTCATCTCATCTTATTCTGCTGTTCACAAGCGTGTTGTGTGAAGCAGCCGTACCAAAACAAAAGGAGAAATGTAGGTTGTAAAATGTGTACATAGCATTATGGTATTTTTCCTAGCTAATTCATCTAGCAGCAGAAAAACACCCTTGAACTGTCCTGTCAAAAAGGAATAGGACTAAATAAACATTGCGTCAGAATTCAATGTCACGTAATAGCCTAAGTTACAGTACACTACTTAAAAATAATTTTTCAGGTTGGTTTTTTTTTTCTGCGTAAAGATTTGAGAACGTCTTCACACTTTCATGTGGTGACTACATGCTTTCTAAATGTTCATTACTTCACCTGTTCACACATTCTGTAAAGTTTCAGTTTAATCTTACTCTATTTCTCACCTCTTTTGATCCATTTTTGTAAAGTTACTTTCTTTTAGATAGGATTTGTTTCGATGCAGAGGAAAATTTCTGCTTTTTTTTGACTAAAAATCCTAATTCTTACTATGCTTACTATGTTTTTCTGTATTTTAGCAGTAAGCCTGTTTGTAGCCTTTCAAAAAACCTGATGTTCTTTAAAAAACTATACATATTTCAGGAGAGTGGAAATGAACAGAAGTCCTTCATATTAATTCCTTTCTAAAGTCTGATCTCCTGGTTAATTTTTGTGTACAGTCTAGCTGAAAATATCTTGCCTTTTTGACTGTAAAACAAAGGAAATTTGCATAGTTGTCTGAAGTGTTTAATAATTCTTGCCTTCCCTGTGAAATTAAGCTGATCTGATTCAGGTTGAAGAAGAGATTGAGTGTTTCATTATTCTGAGTGACGGTACACTTGTTCCTTGCAGAGAGACAGGCAGAGTGGTCAAAGAAGGAAGCAAGCTCAAAACTGCACTGCTTATCACTGTTAATGTGACTGCCCTGAGTGAATGATTTCTTTTCTCTTTTATTCGCTTCACTTTGTTTCCTCTTAGAGTTTTTGTGTGTGTGTTGTCCAAAACCAAACAAAATATGTGCTAAGGTTGAGTTAATTTAATAAGAAACCTTCCCGTTTTCTTTTCAGGTGAAAAACGAGCAAAACACCCCAAAGATTGAGAAATACTCATGGTTTGTTTTTTCACATATGCTAAAGAAACATTTAATTGTAACAGAAGATCCAAAGACAATGGTAACAAGCACTTTTGTTTCCTGAAGGCTGTGACACAGATGATGTCTCTTATTGTTAAGATCTAGCTGTAACCCATCCATCTGTTAATCTTCTTGTGTGTGGCATAGCAGCTTATTTGTAACTTAAGGCTGAGCCAAAAAAAGGCTTGAGTTTATTACTTCATAATAACCTTCCATGAACATAGGATAGTCTTTTTATTATTATCTTTTATTTTTGAAAATGAGAGGTTTTGTACATTTATATGATCTTTCATTTAGAGAAAGAGTCTTGTACTTTCAATGGCTTTTTACATTTACTGGGTCCTAAGAGAATTTGGTCAAAATGAAGCAGTGTGCTTAACGTCTGCAAGATGCATCCTTTAAAATTCATGTTAGTAACTCTTAAAGGCTTCACAGGCATCTGAAGAGGGAAAAAAACAAGTCATGAGCAACAAGCCACAATCTATCAACATATTTTGCATCCCATTCAGGCAGATGTTTGGCCTCAAGACATGTAAAATGGATGGATTTGATTCTCTCTTGATCTCCCTGCAACTTGAACTGGAGAGATGAGAGAAGCTCAGCAGGAAATTAGCTAAATAAAGGAGCTAGATAAGCAAAAGCAAAATGCTGAAGAATATTGTAATATGTAAATCTAAGACTAAATATATATTTTTGCCCATTGTATAAATTCTACTGAAACATGGACATGGTAGTAGCTTGTCTCTAAAAGGATGTGATAACCTTGTCAGGATATAGTAAGATACTTCTATTGATGGATGAGATTTTCTTTCATTTGTTTACAAATCTGAGACCACAGTCTAATCTTAAACTAGTCTGAAGAAGAACTGAAGTCCTTTCTTCCATGTTGTATTGTACTGTGCAGTTGAATCTGACAGCCAGTTTGCAGACCCAGAGCAAAATCTGAAGCATCTTAATTAAATCCCCCAACTCCATTGTTGCAAGGCCTTGAATTTGCACTGTCTACACGAGGCACCCACTGCACCAGGTCAGACAGTGAAGGTGGTTAAGTACCTCGGAACAAGAATACGAAAATCCCACAAGAGATGAGGAGCAAATCAGTTAGGAAAAGCAGGCACAGGCACATGCCTAATTTCTGGCCTCTATGTAGATGCGAGATATGTGCCCCACAGCCGGTCATTAACAATCTGCACCCATCTGAAAGCAGAAAACGAAGGCTGTGCCCACGCTGCATGCTCTGCAGCAGTGGCTAACTGAGCCTGGCTCAACCTTACTAAAACACAGCCACAGGAAAAAAACACAACCTGTTCATTCGAAGTATAATCGCAAAATGTTTCAATCATTGACTAAAAACATGAGAGATCTGAATTAATTTCTCTCCGCTGGGAGTAAGGACCAAGATTTTTTTCCTCTTTCTTCCAACTTTCAAGTGATCAAATACAAAGGAGCAAAATAACAGGTTGTTGGGGTTTTTTTTCCTTAAATATTTATGTTTAACAGCTATTTGTAATTTTAAGTTATCAAAATATTTTTAGTACAACTTTTTGGGTAACTTTTATTTATGTAATAGCAGCAATAGAGAAACCTGGAAGACAAATTAAAAACACTATACAAGGTGAGAAGAGAATTGCCTTTTTTTGGCGCAACAGCCAAGAATGGCACTCAGACCATGAAAGTTGCCAGCAGAGCCCATCTGTTAAGCAACAGAGTAAATCAGATGCTGCAAGTTCCCAGTGATCTCAGGAAAGGAAAACATTGAGAAGAGGCAAATAAAGACAGGAAGGTCATTTTCACCTCAAAGGTCTGATGGATCTTTTTCTCTCTGTAACCTTCTCTTAAGTTGGTGCTTTCCTCCAAAGCACTGTGATTGATCAGTCCACTTAACATGGACCCAGTCTTTGTGTCCCTGGGTGTGTCTGGTTGGATTTCAGAAACTCAATGGGCAATACACTCTAGCGTGCAAACATGCCACCTTTCGTTGGAGCATGGTTCTTGAAAGGTTGCAGTGTCTGGGATCTTCTGAACTCTTCCTGTTCACCTGCACAGATGCTGCCTTAGGACTCAGAGGAGCTGGAAACTTCAGGTCTTTAGTTTGTTTATTTGGACAGTATTTAATAAAAGAGTAGAAATTCTGTCTTGAGCACAGATGCATTAGTTCACAGGCATGTTAGAGATCTTTGAAGGCACACGGTCTTGAAGAAACCTTGTTTCCAGTGATCCCATTTCTCTTATTAATCCAGGCTCTATCACTTTCAGATCCTGCACTTACAATGAGTGTTTGTCTGAGTGATGGCTGAAGGGTCAAGCTCTTGTTTGGCTTCTCTGTCTCTCTCAGGTATGTTGTCTGCATTATTAAGTTACTTTTACAAGGTAAGAACTCTGTGAAATACTCAAGTTCCATGGAACTAGGTCATTAGTTGAGGGATAAGTGAAAACAGTGATTTAAACTAGTTGATAGTTGCTCAGTTGCAGCCATTCAGTAGGGGGTTTTGTACTTTCCCCAAATTTGGCCATTGCCTGTCCTGGAAAATCTAACTGCAGCTTGGCCTGTGGGACAATTTTCTACTCACAGGGAAGAAAGAGGGGTGTTACACACAGGTATTTCCTATTCTGTCACACCATTTTTCTTCTACAAATGTAGCCATTCCTTGCAGTAACTGGTGCGCATAGGACTTTATTTTAAGTTAGGGCATATGTAGAAAGTGTTGTGCAGGAGATACGCTACTGTATCCTGCGGTGCTTCATGTTTCTGGTACTTTTATTTTAACTTTGATGTGACTCAGACCATTTCAGTACATTTGAAGACAACATCCCATATTCTTTCTAATGTAAGACTGCACACTGAAGTCTATAATCAGGCAAATGATGGTAGCCTTTTGAGGAGTTTTACAGAGCTTTGCTTGTAAGACTGCCAATTGCTATCTGTTTTTTCAGTCTGACACCACTTATCCACAACACACACATCCCATGTCAAAAGCACGCAAGGTTTTGCATTGTCAAGAGTTTAGTGTCGGACTTCGTAAGCTTTTCCTGGCATCCACTTTTGGCAAATCAAAAAAATAGAAAGAAAAATCAGCCCAGCTTGATCATGTCACAGAAAAGAACCAAGCAGAAAATTTCAGTGCAGAAAAGAGAGTGAAAAGAAACTAATAAATGTGTAATTCCCCCAATGCAATGCGTATCTGAGCTTCAAGAAATCTTGGAGTTACATTTAGAATTAGATTCCTTATCTTAATACCTACCAAATTTCAAAAAGCTATATTACTGCCTTTTGTATGAAAAATACAAGCAAGGAAAAAGTATGATGCATATGTGGTCTCCCCAATGGAGAAAAAAGTAATAATACAGTAGAGCCCTTTTCTATTGAATTGTCTGACACAGTAAGTGTTTCTAAACCCCTAGATACCTTTATTTAACTTTTTTCTGTCTTCCTACAGAAAAAAAGAAATTCCTATTGCATATTGTGAACAATAATTTTACAGATCGTATTCTAAAGAGATATCATCCTATGCATTCATAGCCTTCTAATTCTCTATGCAAAAGGCTTTGCAAAATTCAAAAATGCATCACACAAAACATAAAAATGGGGGTGTGTGTGTATATATGTTATCTATACCAATGGAAAATGCATCTTTAGTTTTCACTGCAAATCTGTAGATGAATTTTTTTTCTTCTATTGCATTCCTTTCACTCCATTATAAGCTATGCTTATGTACTTGTCCCGGACCAGGCTCTCAGAAAATTGTGACCAGAAAAACCTGGTGCAGCTGGAATATGGAATTGTTTGTAAGTTACTTTGGTTTTACTAATCCGTAGCTGGGGAAAGCTATTCTGCAGAGAAATTCAGAATGAAACTGTTTTGACCAACTGTCATTTTGTTCAGATCTTGAAACCATGACTCCCTTTTTACAGAAATAACAAAACTGTTGATTCACTCAGTCAATTAAACTGGATTATTGGAATGAGTTATTTTCTGTGAATACTTCGTGAAACCCAACTGTCTACTTTCAGCCTAGCTGAAGGGACCACAGACGTCAAAGCTCAGTTTTGCATCTCTCTGGCACATTTATTTTTATCTATGTTGAGAGCCCACAGCACAGAGTAGAGTGTGGTTATCAAATGTCTGGCAGAATTCCGACTGTCTTTACCTTTCTTTTGCTTTTTGTACGAAAAGTGGAAGTCTTATTTAGCTCACAAAATGTATATCGGTCCCACACTGCTTGCCTATCTTGAGCATACTGGCATCAAATACTGAAGTAGTATTGAGGGACCGTCATGATGTCATAATGTCAGTTTTTGTCTTAAGAACATCTTGTTTTGTGAGGCTTTTATCATTCAGTGAATGCACAATATAAACATACAGTACCAAGTATCTTACAATTCGAAATCAGGTTGTGCAGAGAGTGTAGAAATTGTTACTAGCCATGCTTGTCATAGTTAACCACTCTAGAAGTTTACAGTTCAGTGCACCTACCATTTATATCTCTGCCTATGAAGTGCAATTTTCAACTGTTTTTCAGGAATACGTACACAGTATGCAGTTAGAAAATTGCTAATGGAATGAGGTTCAAGCTCGTATGGTTTAACATTGAGCTTATTATTACGGTTGTAAGAAATTTAAAAATTGTCTCAACCTAGATGATGTGGAGCAGCTGCTTGTATCTGTCTGGCAATAATAAAAGTTATAAATTGTGTAAGTTTATGGGCAAAGGGCTTGAGTAAATGAAAGGTGAAATTAAAAGAGAATTGTTTAGACTGTATCCACTATATTGAAGTGTGTAAGGCTGGATTAGCAGTGTTTGTTACCAGTCTCTGTTCATATTATTTGACATTTTGCTAGAAAATGCTCTTTCAGAGTCTTAAATCACTTAAGTAATCATTTAATGATGAGATATTGAAGGATACTGTAGAAAAAAGATAAATATTTAAAATCTTTTCAGTAAGCAAATGGATTTCTAAATTTTTTATAGAGCTGAAAAAGTTTCTGTTAAACAGTAAACTAATTTTAATTAAAATATACTACAGTAAATCAGGAAAGGCCATATGCATATAACTGCATTTAAAATATGAATAAAAATGTATATAGGAAGGAATTAAAAGGAACCTAGAAAAGGCAAATATTCACTCATAGAATACATTTAGATGAATAAAAATTAACATCTGTGAAGATTTTTTTTAAGCGATCTTCCTTTCATGGATAATTGCTGGGCCTTAGCTGAACAATCAGTAAAAACAGGAGGAAAAAAGTGAACAGTGCAGCTCTATTGAAAGTGCAACTTCCCCATCCCTTCTCTAGGTGCATGCGTTTTGTTCCTCTATACCAATTTCCAACTCTTGTATGAGGCGCCAGTGGCTTTTACGGCAGAGACTTCTCCTGGAGTGAAAGGTATAGCTCTCAGATCTATCTATCTGGAAAATTCAAATAGAATTTCCTGATCAGCTGTCACTCTGCATCTCTCATTCCCAAACACTGAAAAGTCTGTGAGAAGATGGAGCGCAGTGTCTGTGGTTTCAGGAGAAACACTTCGTGATAGCAAAGCGAGGTGGTTAAGTACAGCTGTGTGTAATTCTTTCTTGTAAGTAAACTTGGAATTGTCTGAAGTATCCAAAGCATGAATGTAGATGCTTGTATCTACAGTGCTATTGTGCATGTTTACAAGTTCTTCCTCTTGCTAAGGAAGCTCCAAGGAAAATCCATTTGAATGCTGTTAGTTCTAGGCCACTGTTTTTTATTAGAAGTGGTTGCAAAGAGGCCCTGTGTGCGTTCCCAGTCTCACCCCTGTGAACAGCACCCGTATCGGTACTGCTCAGTCTCATGAATGTAGACTGAACTGCAGAACTGGTGTACCCAGCGTGATGTGCTCCCTTGCCTTGACTTGCATTCATGCTTATAAACATGACACCAATAACAGCAATCCTGTCAGTGTGTCTACCCTTAGTGACTTCTGAGAAACCTTCAACATCTTAGGGATTTGCTTATTTTCATGGCTGATTTCCACATCTTGTTGGGCTGCAAAAGATTTCTTTCCCCAGAGCAAGACTTATGTAGAGTCTAGTAATTTTTGCATATGTAAGAATGAATCTTGAAGAAAAGACTGCAAGGCGTTGCATATGACTCCTTCACCATAACACCTTTAAACATAAATATCCTTGGAAAAAAACCCTAATCATTAAAGGCCCAAAATAATTTCTCACTTTGCAATACACCTAGCAAGTATATGTGCCTGTGATTGATTATCTGTCTGTGGCTTTTATTTTACTATTAAAATTAGAAGCAGGGTACCTTCTGGTAGTAGTTAAGATTTTATAATACATTTGACTTTACATCAGCACACTTCTGTATTCTGAATCTCAGTCCAAGCAGTTCTACTTGAGGGCATAAAGATGATCAGCTTGTGTCTTCCTAGTGCGTAAGATTGATCAAAGTAAACCATTAATCAAATAGATATGAAAATTAGAAATAATAATGCGAGGTGTTAGATAACACAGTCTGCATGCAATAGCAGCTTGATCTCTCAGGAAATTAAAATAATTTAACAAAAAGGCCACATTTAACAGACTGGAATTAAGAATTAAAATCTAGCCTATTAATCATGCAAGAAATTACAATTAAATTATATTTGTTAATTTCATAGTGAAGAGTTTTTAAATTAAATCATTAACCATTTGCTGGAATCTTTACCTATGCAATTATAATTCAGATGTCAGTGAAAACCAGTGTTTTAGGGGTTAAAAACTGTTTTCTTTAAATTTTTTTTAATTTCTTATAAAATACTTGCTTTGTAAAAAAGAAAAAAAAAAGAAACACAGATCTCAAATTATGTGTCAGTTTGTCTCTTGCAATATTTTTTCTTGGTTCCTTTGGTTCTTTGTATCTCATCTACCCCAAGCAGCATGGTACTTTTGTCTGATTCAATATTCTTTTATTTCAAATACAGAAAAAATGAGCTTTGTCCAGATTTTTATTATCTTGTGATTGAAGTATTTTAATTGCCTATGTGTATTTGAGAACAGGATTTTTAACATATGGATGGAAGACAATGAAGGGTACTGTATTTGTAATGGCAAGTGGTCCTCTCAAGCTAGTCTCACTAGCTCCTCTGCATTTTTTTAAGGCATCAACATTATTTTTAAACTTTGCCACTACAACCTGAACGTTTCAAATGTAAACTGGAAACTACCCTAAATTCCATTTCAGCTTTGAATGTAAAGTGAAAGAATAACTGGTGAATAAGCATCTGATCTCGATATTTCTGTTGGAACATTCTATGATGTTGTCATTGCTAACAAGTCAGTCATCTTCAGTCTTTAGGGAGAGCTCTGAAAGCCCGTTCCTACTAATTTAACTGGAGATAAGATTACACAGATGAGACCAGAGAGATGTAAATTTCTGATGAGGGATTAAGTTTAGTGTATGATCTCCAAAGAACTTTAAGACTAGCCCAGATCTGACATCTGCAAAAAAAAGCTGAATTTGTGCTAACAGCATTAATGTAGAACATCTATTTTTCCACTTGGTTTCACAAAATATGTGGGAACTGGTTATCTCTGAAGCCTCAGTCTCATGGATGTTTTGTTTAATTGAGCTTGGACACTACTTTAGAAAGGTTTTTTGAGAGTTAGAGAAGGGCAAAGAGATAGATAGACGTGTGCACAAAAAAACTCAGATTGTGATTATATATTTCTCATTTATTTAGGAAACGAAGCTTAAAATCCATAATTGCACACACCACTAGTCCACATAAGTTTTACTGGCTGTTCAGATCTTTTAGGTGTTCGATACTCACAAAAGAAGTTGAAGAGTCTAATGTCCGACTCTGGCTTGTGTGATGAGAAGGGTTTTTCCAGTACAGATGTGCAAAAACTCACAGCACAAGTCCAAGATACAACTGACAGTCCTTGTAATCATTATGTAATTCAGACCATAACAAAGCCTGAGATGGGATGGTAGATTGATTAACAAAAGCTTGATGTACTTAGCAAAACAAAGACTGAGCAGGCACTGTTTTCTTCACAAATACAGCCTTGGGATAAACATTTTCCCTCTCTGTCTGATCTCTTCCCATTCAGAATAAAAGAAGTAATGAAACTAAAACATAAGAGATTTTTATATTTTAAACTTATTGATTAGATAATGCACGCGTTAGGAGTCAGTGTGAATTTAGTTCTTTGCTAAGTTTAGCTACCTTGAAATTGTGAATCTAGTCTAAGCAATTGATGGTGTACTTTATCTAGATAATACCTCAAGGGGCAGATTCTTCCCTAGACAGGGCTTACGTGTCTATTTTAGGGTGGGAGAAATTGTTTCTGTGAGGTGCTCTGACTAAGAAGAGAGCCTGGTAATGAAAAGAAGGTGTTTAAGTTTTTAGTTAGCATAAATTAGGTGAGCTTACTACTTCCCTTAAGAACCCTTTGAAAATTAAAAAAAATATTTTCAAGACCAGAATCTGACCCAGCTCCCTTATTAATTTGAGGTTTACCTTGGATTGTTTCCAGTTTTGCCTGTATTAACTTCAGTTGTACACATGTATCTTCCAAATACTAATGGAATCTGATGGAAAAAAAAATCTCATCAAATTGCAATAGTAAGATGATACTTCACTAGGAAATTGAATTTTCATATAGGGTACGAAGTTGGAGTCTTACATAAATGTAATGAATGAAACTTTGTGACCATGTTATGAAGGTTTGCTATATTTGCCTTCCAAAACAGTTGCCAAACCTTTACAGTATACTAGGAAGTCCAATATTATTTGCCTAATAAAATATATTTATTCCATCTTATCCATCATGTTATTTTAAAACATGGTAATTTTTTTTCATTTGCTTGTTTCTAATGGCAAATGGTACTATTGAAGGAACCTCGGAGCTCTAATTTCATATTTAGAAAATGGAACTAAGTTATAACATGTATTTTTAAGGTAGACGATTTTTAAAGATACACCTTATTTTCCATCTTACAATATTCTCCAATGAGTTTTGATTCAGAGCAACTGTTTACTACTAAGTGATTTCTTGGTTTAGTAATGGAATGTGAAGATTAGGTTTCATAACATTCTCAAATATCTTCCGTCTGGATTTTGTTTAAGGAGTATTCCCAATTTTCTCAGCACCAACATAATTTACACATTTTTGTTATGCTAATAGGAGTGTAGCATTATGTATTGTATCCTTTATCCCAGTGGATTTTGTTCCATCCATTTTGCTTGTGTTTCTAATCTGATAACAGAATATATTAAAAACATCTGTCCTTGTGTTACAAGTATTTGTTATTTGTAGGAGATAGGACATAAAAATATGAAATTAATTTCCATTATGAATTGTACTTGCCCTCAGAAGAAGTTGCTAGAAACTGCATATTTTTCTGCTTCAGAGTAAGAAATGAGATTATATCATATTACATTGATTAGAAATTCACTGCTAATATGAAACCTGTACTTACTAGAAGAAAAACCAAACCACCCAACATTTGTTTTTATGCAGTGAGTCAGGATTTCTCTGTCTCTTTGAAGGCAAGTACAGTCAGGATTTCAATCAATTTTAGCATATATGACAATTGAAGTGTGTCAAAAGTTATATGAAACAACTCAGACAATGGTTTGTTTTATTAGATTAAATTTATGCATCAGTTATACTTGTATGTGTCTGGAATCTTTTAATATCAAAGAAGTTAAAACAAGTTTAGGTAAGCCATTATCATTTTTGGTCAAAACAAAGAGTGCCTTCTTGCTTTTGTTGTTGATTCGCAAAGATTAATAAAAAATTAGTTTCTGTTGTAAAATTTTGGAAGCTTTTTGAAAGCACGGTGAAGCCTAATAATACCTATGCTAACTGTTTTTATACTAGTCAAACTTTGCAGTCTTTCTCAACAACCAGGTTGAGAGGAGGTTGAGAGTGTTTCTGAGCTGTAGGGGATCTTTAATTATAAAGAAATAATTGAAGATTGAAAAGGACCAATTATGAGATTTAGAAGATTGTTTCAGTTTCCAAGTTTTCCTTCATTTTGGGTTTGGTTTTGTTTTATTTTGTGGTGGGTTTTTTTTTTTCAGCTCAAATTCTGTGACTGCTTTTCTTGAGGAAAGAAGCATTTCTAGTATCCTGGAAAAGTTTGAGAAACCATCAGATCCTAATGGTAAACTGGTTATGCTTACCCTACGGGCTTTCTACTGTTTTGGGTTTGTTTGTTTTGTTTTTTTTCCTGCAGGAGAAAATACATAAGATTGATTAGCTCCAACCTGGTGGCCTTCAAATAATGACAGGTTTCCTGAAATGAAGTTGTGGATAGTGCAAAGAAACTGAATTCTAACTCTTCTGTAGGAGAAAGTAAGACTTTTTTTCTAGCAAAAAGAATTCATTATCCCTTTCCCTCTTGACACTTTTAATTTCCATATCAAATTTATGCATGACAACAGAGCCACATGAATACTTTTCTAACTCAAGAAGCCATGAAAGGCTGGGGTTTTTTTTTCCCCCAAGAAGTTTGTTGTGCTCAAATGAATGGATGTTCAAGTCTTTTTCCGGGAAAGCCATTTTATCTAAGAGTTAAATTTTGTTGCTGTTATTTGACTTCAAAAGATTATTCAGAGTATATCAACCCAAAAATATTGAAGCAGTAAAAACGATAATATGCTGCCTGATCGACAGTGCAAATCCTAGCATTAAAATGTTCTAAAATGCTCTAAAATTCCAAATTAACTAGACCTCTATATTATGTGATTTGATAGAGTTTATTGCTTGGAATTTTGCAATAAGTCTTAATCCTTTCATGCACACCATCATATAATAGGAATAATGTCTTAGAAATCCTGTAATTCAAATCTTTAGTTCATATAAGTGATGCTGGTCGTATTGCTGTGATGTCCTGGGAAAAAGCTACGGTTTCCTAAGTTTCTGTAATAACCACCATCACAGAAAATTCTTTGCCTGTTAATATGGAAATAGTCATATTCTATCTAGTATTAGTATAGATGTGATCTTTCTGTGTAATCTAAGACAAGATGTTGCAAGAGGAGAGTAGAAAGATAACATAGATTCTAGATTATAGTAAGTAAATCTTTTTGTTCTATCTGAACAGATTTTACACCCAAAAATTCTCATTTTATAGGCTGGAAAACTTACAGTATTTGCTCTCTATGATTTGGTTGCAAGACAGACTTCAAACCTAAACCAATACCCAATCTAACTAAATGGAGCCAGAGAACTTCAGTGTCCATTGTATTCTGCATGTTAGTATACTGCTTTGGGAGAATAGAAGATGGTAGTCAGTCTAATTTCTGTTTGATTTGCTAAGTCAAACTGCAAATTTGAAGTCAATTTGCAAAGAGATTTCTCATGGGTACTGCTTACGTCAGGAGCTGTGCTCCACAGCGTGGTGCTTTCCCAGGAGCTCATGAATTCAGCCTGAAAGGAAGGAATTAGGAAATGTACTAGGGAAAGTTACCTTCAATTAATCCCCTTTGGCTTGCAGGCCCACCAGTGCCACTGACCAGCGTTCGTATACGTATGTGTGAATGTGAGCGGAGACAAAAGAGGAGGAAACACTTTCCATCTCTCCAAAGGTACCTGCCTTGGTGTGTCCTGCTCCACAAATAATCCTAAAAACTTAGAGTAGTTGCACTCTGCTGTCACATGGAGATATGAATGAGGAGAAAAATCCTGAAGTTCCAGTTCCCTCTTTATACATCTGTGAGGTGATTTAGCACAAAGTGTGCTTGCAATGAGTTAGCTGGCAAGGGGATGGGTAGGAACAAGGCTGAAATGGAGATGATTTCTAAAGAGGAAGAGAAATTCATACAAAGTGAAATATGGATGCACAGGCACATTTACTATATTAGCTGTTATTGTGAATGAAACTGCTGTAACTAAAAACATTTACGGCTAAAAACATTTAGTTGCACAATTAATTGCAAAATCTGATTTAAAGTAAGAGAAACTGCATAAATAAATCTAACTCACATTTCAAATGAAAGAAATTGCTTTCTTACTCTGGCACTTCCAGTTTACTGAATACTTTGTAACAACAATATTTTCATAATATACTGTAGCATGTTCTTATTGTCTCAGCTGTAAAGGTCAAATGTTTTACATGACTTCAGTATTTTCATGTTGTTGAAAGCATAAGAAAAACGTTTAATATATAAATAACAAAAGTGTCTTCATGTAAGCCCAAATGAGTGCAGGAAGAAACTAAGATAAAGACTGCAAATTATGAGGGCATACATGGCTTAGTCCTGCAGTTTTTAGTTAATAACAATCTAGTATCTTCAGAGACTGAAATTTCAAAGAAAAATATTGCAGTAGTTGATCATTTATTAGCAGTTAACTAATGCAAATGGAAAATATCTAAGGGTTATTTTATTCTTCAAATATAAAGTGAACTGATAGTAATTATATCCAACTTTCATTAAGAAACACAACAATAGATCAGCTTTGAGTTAAGACTACAGATTAATTAAATCTGGGGAATTACAGATTTGTATGCTTATAATGGAGTTAATGTCAATCCAATATGTACATTGTGAAGCAGGCTTCAATCTATGACAACAAGTGAGGGACCAAAGATCCAGCTCCCAGTGTTGGCTAATTGATTGACCATTAATATTAGGGATATAAGGTTTCACTCATGGCGGAAAAACGCAGCTGCCAGAGACTGAGAACTGCCCTGAGGGTGAGCATAAGCAGGAGACTGGCAGAAAAATGACTGAAGACCGAGACTGCCAGAAACAGAAGGATGGAAGAAAAGCTGCTTTCCTCAGCTTTGCACATCTTTCCAAAATGCATCTCATTTTACATGTAACATGGGCCTACTGATGCTCTTCCCATTAGGATGTTCTTTTTGTTCCAAAGGCAATTGGCTATGGGATGCAGCCCAAATACACTACCAGAGAACAGCAGCAGGAACAACAGATGCACACACTGATGCTGGATACCAAGTCAAACAAGTCAAACAGACACAAAACAATGGAATGTGGAGCTTCTGTCACATTACAGGAACAGTTCTACAGAAAGTGACGTGATGGCAGCGTAATGCTGAGCAATCAAACAGCGAACAGTCTTGAACTTGATGGCAGAGTGTGACCTGCGCTCAGAATGGCTAAGGAAAGGCTTAGAAGCTTTTTTCTTTGGGTTTTTTTTGTTTGTTTGTTTGTTTGTTTTGGGGATCTGTATTAGCCCAACTGTGGTCCTATGCTTTTCTTGAAGACTTTCCTGGAAGCTTTCTTCCTCACCAGTTCTATCCTGAATTAGAGATTTGTCATTTGATTGCAGAAATAGAGACAAAGATGTGAAAAAAACGGCAGATGTTGATGTTTAGCAAAAAAAAGGTGAATGCTTGCAAATAAGCTTAGGGTAATTAGAGAAATTTACAAATATTGTATAGTCAAAGTAGCAAAGTGGAAAACCAATAATGGATTCATTACTTTGCTGTTTCAAAGGTTTTTAGACCTCACTTAATGCAGGTGAAATTAAATGTGGTCCTGTTTATGAACAGAATTGATTCCTATTCTCTTAGCAGAGTCCGAGGGTACGTATCATAAATCATAATCCATCATCATAATCCATCATAAATCAGTGGAGCTGGGTTACGTCAGTGAGGTTATGTAGGGTTTTTGCCTTTTTTTTTAATCAGACCTATTTCTAACTCTTAAAAATGTTGTTAAAAATTACAATAAGTTCTCTTTGAAGGAACTTTTGCTCCTGTTGATAGAGATACCTCCCTTGCCTTACCTGAGTCCCAGGAGAAAAAGAGAGGGAACAAAAGAATATAGAAAAGCTAATGGATATAAAGATTATGATGAGTGACAGACACTTATAAAGCTGCTATAGAATTCAGACTGCAAAATGATTTTCCAGCATCTTGATTCTTCATCATATGTCAGCTATTCCAGGTAGAAGCAGAATACAGTAGAGGAGCACAGCAGCAGAATAAAGAATTGTGCCAGTGAATGTAACAGGATAGTAAACGGCTTTTATGACTAGAGAAATGGTCTTCCTCAGCTTGTCCTGGAAATTTCCCTGCTTAAATTTAAGATGGAACATCTTGTTAAATAGCTAAACAGATCTACTTCTCAAAGTATTCTTGGAAGGAATTATTAACATTAGCATACCAAACATCTCTGGCACAACATTTAAGGTAAGAAAACATGCTGTCACACCTATTCTCCTGTTTACTTTTTTCAAGTGATTAGTTGAAGATGATTAGTTTTTCTGCCATCTTGGCAATTTGCTGGGGACGCTCTTGCTGGTATCTACAAGGATGCCATGACTTCTTTATAAACAGGTGATAGACTAAAAGTCCCCCTATAGCAGAGAATATAATAGTCCTGTAATAGGGAAGGCCCTATGCACAAGAGGTCTGAAGTATGAAAGTAGCGGTGTTTATTTTGAAACAATAAGAAGGATCAGAGAATCAAAGGCGTTTGCATTATTCTGTCACTGGAGAACAGTAAGGTTTTATGGAAGATTCATAGTTTTCGGTCTCTACTTTCTAATTCCCATAGCAAGCTAGCGGCCTTAAAAAAAATTATTAACCTTTCCTACTAGGTCTGACTGGGATTTAACTTTTTTTCGTAGCAGCCCATATGATGCTGTGTTTTGTATCTGTGGCTAAAATAGTGTGCTAACACACCAATGTTTTGGCTGTCGAACACTTGCACAGTGTCAGGGAGTTCTCTCTCCTCTCCCCATCCGCAAAGAGTAGACTGGGAATGAGCAAAAGGTTGGGAGGGGACATAGCTGGGACAGTTGGTCCAGGATGACTGAAGGGATGATCCATACCATATGATAGTGTGCTCAGTAGTAAAATATCAAGGAAAGGAGGAGGAAGAGGGGATGTTTGTGGTTATGGTGTTTGTCTTCCCAGGCAACCATTACCTGTCTGAGGCTGTGCTTTTCAGGAAGTAGCTAAACACCTGTCTGCTGGTGGGAAGCAGCAAATTAAATTCTCTGCTTTGCTTTGCTTGTGTACGCAGCTTTTGCTTTCTGTATTAAACTGTCATTATTTTGTTCCATGAATCTTCTCACCTGCCTTCTGTTTTCTCCCTGTCCTGCAGGAGATGCAAAAGAATGAGAGGCTGGGTGGGTGTTTGGGTGTTGCTTGGGTCTCCCCACCAGACCTTTTGTGAGCATTACAGAAGGAGGAAAGAGAAACAAAAACAAAGTCCCTGAAATGTAAAAAAGTACAATTACTGCATTGTAATAGCAGTAGAGTACTTTAATAAAGTCCTGATTGCAGTGTTCACTGTCATGCAGGGGGAAAAGTGGTGGAGCTAAGACAGTTGATGTGCTAGGGGTGATGTTGCTACTGTTGTTGTCTGAGTCCGATCTTGCTTTCTCGAAAACAGACAAACCAAAGACTTTGCATGTGGGTAGGAAGACTAAGGATTAACACAGAGGATACACAGCTTCTATTTCTGGACTCATGCTGATTGTGTGGTACGGAAACATAGGAGTCATAGGAGGTACTCTTACAAGACTGCCAAAGATCTGGCAAATTCACAGGACCATCAAGGTTCTTCAGGCATTGACTTTTAGCTTGCTTTAGTGACAGGTTCACAGCAGCAATGCAAGGAATCATTCTTTGCTGGTTAAACCTGATTGTCTTTAAAGAGAAGGGAAAGGAAGAAATAATATAAAAAGAATGAGTTTAGGTGATAGAAAAGAGTAGAAATCCAATTCTCTCAATGTAGGCCCACAGACCTTGTGGAACTGTGGTAATCTTTCCCTCTGGACCAGTAAGATGAGGTTGTCCCTGAAGAATAGGATGGCAGAGGTTCAATCACAGTGTATTAAACGAAAATTAGTAAAGCTTGCTGCTTGTTACTGGTTTCCTAGGCTTGTCTTGAAATTAAGAATGCAAAATAGATACCGCTTTTTTCATGAAATAGTCCTAGTTTCAGCTTCACTGTTATATTTATTTTCGGTTGGGGTTTTTTTACGGTAGTTTTGCACTATCATCAAATGCTTCAGTAACTCACAGTCTCTATTTCAGTGTTTGGCCTGTTTCAGTGCTCTCTCTGAATTTTACAGACATTTAAAGGTAGTGTAGAGAACTTATAATTGTTCTGCTTTGAACAAGTTAAGGTGTAGATCCCCTGAGAGAAAGCTGCACCAACAACTAATACACCCTTGTTACCATTTCTTTCTTGTCACCTTTGGCTACACCACAGGAATTAAATTTGTAATGATCTTTCTGAAGCATAAGAGAGAGGAGGAGTGGACTCAGCCTCTCATTCAGTGCATTATTTGGATTTCATGTAAAACTAGGAGAACTGAGAAATTCTTTGTTTCTTAATCTGGGGAAAGCATAACAAGTTAAAGGCAGCTAGTGAATGGAAAGTGCCTCTTATTTAGGGGTTTTAAATGAAAAATACTTTATGTGGATAAGCTATTACTGCTGTTGGAAGGTCTGGGGAGATGAGCTGAAATTGCCTGGAAACAGAATCAGGCCAGTAAGAGTACAGCTTTCAATATGGACTGCCCTGTGTTCTGCTTGATCCACAAGCCAGAGGAATTTGCAGTTGTTGTCACCTATACATATATCTTACAGCATAATCACAAACAGTTTGGATGAGATGGAAATAAGGGCAAGTTTTTTACTATTTCCCTACTGAGAAGTTTGATGTATGTTTTCTGAAGCATCTTGGGTTGATAACTCTCAAAAACATGGGCCTCAATTAGATGAATGAGGATGGCAAAACCATTAATGTGTAATATATTATTGCATAAGTGGGATTCATCTCATGTTAACACTTTAATATATTAATCATTACTAAAAACCTGAAATTAATTATTTTCAACCTTTAAGCAAAGGGGATGGCTTGTGAAAGTACAAAAAGTAGGTAGAAAAAATAAGCCTTTCCTTAAGCTATACTTTCATTTCACAGACTGCCAATTACTGCAAAGTAGTTCTTATTTTAATCAGCAGTAAAACATAGTTACTAAGCTTAAGCTTAGAGTGCCTAAGAAACAAGATTGTTTTTTTCTAGAACGAATGACTGATCATTATTTATATTTCCATATAATCTTTAATCACTGTGAAAAGAATTGTGAATGATAAAAGAGCTATAATAGAATAATTTATATCAATGTTCCTTAACAGAATTAATCAAGTATTATATAGTACAGAAGCTGGTTTCACAATTACTGTGAGAACACAATAAGCACAAGACTGTGTTTGTAAAATATAAATTATAATATCAAAGTAGTGACATTATCAGGTTAATTTAGTCTGTGTATAAATGACCAAAAATGTCAGGATTTAGCAATGGCTGCAGATGGCCTTCTTAGACAGAAATTAGATTCGCTCTAATATTGTTTATTTTATGTAGCTCCAGGGAGTGCACAAATATGAAGCCATAGGCTACTATCTTACTAGATCTCCTAAACCAGGATAAGTTTAGAGGGTACCTCATGTAGAAATCTCAACATTAATGGGGTTGTGTGCTGTTGATACAGCCTTCTTAATGAGTATAAGCAGTCGGTAAAAGTAATGTTTTTAATGTTACTTCATATATTTTGATATTCTTTAATGGAAGAACTTAATCAGTTCTGTTTTGTGGTGCAGTTTTCCTTCTCAGAAAACGTATTGTTTCATCAGGTTGAGAGGAGATTGTTAGCTTATAATATCCAGACAAAGTAGGATGGGAATGCACAAAGTCGAAGCAGCTGGTTAAGAAAGATAAATAGGTTGTTCTGCTCTTCCTTGTTCATTCATTAGAAAGAGCCCTCATAGGGAGCCCTGATACTTTTTCACTTTCCTTTCTGCCATGCAGTTTGGAGAATGTTTAAAGTCTGGGTGTTGGAATCTATCACCTGTTTTTGAAAATAAAATTTTCTCTTTGAGACATGTTTATCAGGGGCTGCCTTTTGGCATCTGAGAGACAGGATGTATGATAAAGTGTAAGGAGGCAACTTAACAAGATTTTAACTTTAACTTAACAAGATTTTAACAAGTTGAGTCTGCAATACTGATGCAACTCACAAGTGATATCCAGTGCAGATCAACGTTGAAAAAAAATGGCTTATGGCATAAATGTAAATGGTAGTACTGAGAGACAACTAGTAGGTCATGTATGTCTTCCATATAGAAAAAATATATAAAAACATGTTTACTGTCTTTTTCTTCCAAGTGATTGGAGAATGAAATAATCCAGATGTAGAATAACTCCTAGATGTTTCTCTGAAGGAAACCTAGTATCAGTATCGTTAGTACATCATCATACACTGGAATACTCTACTAAACCGAAGAAATACCGAGGCCAGGGAAAGGATTTTGAGATTGAGTGTAATAATTTCTACCATACATTGATGGATTGCTATATGACATTTTATTTTAATCTAAAACACTCTGGCATTAAGGGCAAGACAATTTGTCTAGGGCTCAGACAAGGTGAGATTTAGTCTGATCTCCATCGAGGATCTGAGAAGACTGGAAAAGAGTCTTCTAATTTACTTAAAATAATTTAGAATAAATGAGGACATGGCATGAGTCGACATAAGAAATTTAAAGGCGAATGAGCGCAGACTTGGAAATAACCTGAAAAACAATTAGGTTTCTCAATATGGTGAACTGGAAAAAAAAAAGCGCCCACCTTACTGTCTTTGACAGTTGAAGTGAGCTAATCATGTAACAGCAATGTAATGTCATTGCACAAAGCCTAAATGTAATAACAGCAGTCTTAATAGGAACATACAAGAAGGGATGATCTCAAGGCAATTTTGGATCCCTTGCATTTCTGAATTCTGCTATTGCAGAATGAATTTTGAAAGTGGGACTTTCGATTGTGATGATTTTTTCTGTGGGGAGTAGGATTTTTACAGTTCAATGTACTCTAAGAAAATTGGAGACAGCAGTGCATTGTGGCATTGCTCCACAAGGACGAAGCTGGGAAAGTGATCAGTTTTAGTTCTTTGTATGTGTTTTATTTATTCATTACTGAAGGAGAAATTGTATGATTTGCCTTTCATTGGATCTAAGCATGTTGGTATTTTGCACAGGTTGTTTTAGTTTCTAAGTTCACAGACGTAATGTGACTTCAGATGTACTGTTGTAAATCTGGACTTAAAAGTTCTGAACAGTAGATGATGTCAGTTGTTTAGTGTTTTAGATTGACTATTTTTTCTTTTTTGTAATTTTTTGGTATTCTGCCATATTATGTGAGTTTTTTATTATTTGTGTGATCTATTGGCTATTTCATTTTGACTGCTTCAGTGGAAATTCAAAATAACAAGATTCAGTCTTTACTGTGATTTTTGGTTTTGTTGCAGTTTTGAAAACAGTTTATGTTTTCTAAAGTGAGAGAGTATTCATACTGGAAGATCATTAATCTGGAACCTGAGAAAGTTATTTTTATTCCTTTTGATAACTAATTACCTGTTATTCTGTTCTTGATAAATGGTTTTATAATAATGATTGAAAGATGAGCTGTGGATTTTTATTCCTGCACTTGTGCACTGATTAGCTTGTTTTGGGTGGAATGCTGTTGAGTAACTGAAGTTAAAAATTACAGTTGTGTCAATGGAAAGATTTTCTGTCTGAATCCTCTTTTCTTAGGTTTCACTGTATGAAGTGGCATACAGACTTCTTAAGCATACATTAGAAACAGGGGTGCAGACAAAAGCCTTAGGTTTTGTTATGGATTTTACTATGTATTTTGCTGTTTGATTTTTCTGATACCTCATTTTAACATAGTGATATAACAGTGATTCCAATTAAAGAAGAATTGCTTTGTAATGAGATATAACAAAAAAATCCTAAATTACTCATCATCTGTTGATGCAGTCATTGGGAAGAAAAAGATACCAGGTGAAAAGGTGTTAATTGGAATTTTTGTCCTTCACTTGATGCCATTGTAGTCTATCCATATCTGTGAGGAGAAAGAAAGACTCAGTTCTCTGCTACAGCTGAAGAAAAATAGTATTTTTCTGTCTGTTTTTATTTCCCAGAAGTCATAGGGTGCATAATGTACCTCTGCATGAATTCATTACATAGGAAGTAAGAGTTGTAACCTTCACTTGCTCCCAGTGAAACTGTTTAAGGACATAGGACTAAGATGGCTGCGGAGTCCTCATCAAACATGAATTTTCCCATTCTTATTTCACTAGCTAGCATTTCACTGTCAACTGCTATCATGTTAAGCGTGAAAGTTGTACTCTTCTGTTTTGTTAAAAAAAAACAACAAAACACCTATTTTTTGCTTCAGAAAAATACGTAACATAGCGAAGAGAATAATACTTTATTTATGAAGACATCAAGCTCACTGAATGTGTTTCTCTTTACATACTGGAGAATGTAGAAATCTTCTGGGTTTTTTCCCATATGAAAACTGAGAAGTTTCAGTGCAGTAAGTCAGTGAAAACAGTAAATCTGAATTCTCTGATAACCAAACACATAAATAAACAAAATTCCTCTCAGTTAAATGATTCTCAGTAACTCTATACCATTTTAATTTCAAATACAAAGGAAACAAAAGCAGTTGTCACTAGTGTATTTTGATAGGAAGATCAGTTGGGCCCTGGTTTCTCTCTTGATAACTAAAATCTGAATAATCTTTAAGTATATCTGAATTATTAAGACCTGATCCATGGTCAGTAGAAGTAGCTTCATAACAATCTGAAAGATTTTTTTTCAGATTCTAATTCCATAGATTAGTTTTTCATATTAATTTTTTCACAGCCTTGTACTATTGAACAACTTGCCTATTTTTATTTTCTAATGTTGAGGATAGGTAGGATGACAATTCATTTTGGGGTTTTATTTGGTGCATGGCTAACCAGTAGGGCTGAGCTTTTCTCAAATTCTCAAGAAAGAGCAGAATTAAAACAAAAAGTCCAAGTACAGACTTTCATTAATCTCTGATTAGGAAAAGTACCAGCTACTGCTTCCCTGTTTTTCTAGGTTAAGAATTTTAATCCTTTGATAAATCCCAAGGATTAATAAGTGAAAGAATATAAAATGTTTCATTATACTGTCTGAAGCTAACCTTCCATACTTCTATCAATGTTTTAAGGCACACTGGTACTGCTAAACAAGCATTATTTTGTCACTGTTGTACCTACAAATCTGACAAGGGGTTATTTAATAAAAATCTGTAATGTAGGATATAATTTGGAAATGTGATTTTGTTACTGCGATCAATTGCATCATCTGAAAAGGAATGACACGAAAAAGTGCTTTGGAGAACAGTTTCATAATTTCCTTTTCATTTCCTTGATTTGACGCTTGTATAAACAACCTAAGTGTTGGAGCTAGCTGAATGCTTGCAGGTCTTAAGCAAATATAGCACTGGGTTTTGTTGGTTTTTTGGTGATTTTTGGTTGTTGTTGTTGGGATTTTTTGTGAGTTTTTTGTTTTTTTTTTTAACTATGAGAACATGCAGCAGGAGGAGACCTGACACTTCCCTCTCATTTTGGAAATGGCAAAATCCTCTGTGGTAACTCAGCAGTGTGGTACAGCGGTGCACGGTCACAGGCAGCTCACCTCAACCTGATGCCATGTGAACACATCCACTCCTGATTATGGTAAGGTTTTGTGATCTATCTGTAGCAGACCATGTACAGAAGGAAAAGTGTGAAACTGTGGCAATGGGAACAGTCCTTTTTTTTGGTGTTATATTTCTATATGCTTCTCTTAGCATAGGATAGACAGTTATGGTAAAGCAGGCTGAAGATTATAGACCTTAACTTGTTTACTGTTCCTTAAGACATGTTTATGTACGTATTGCTAACTACAATTAGACAGTCCCCTTGAAATTGAGGATTTTTTTTTTGTTTCTTCCTTTGTATTTCGAGCATTTTGCTGATTAATTGCTGGACAGATTCCTACCTGCAACATCTTATCAAGAGAGCAAATGGCTCTGCATTGTGTTGTTTATATTTTGTGTTAATTAGTTAAAGATGTTATGAACCTTCACTATTGGATTATAGGGCAATCTGTGACAGAGTGGCTGTACTAAAATTGAAGAGCCTTTTCTATTTTTATCTTACCTCATTTACCTGCTGTCTGATGTTAAATCAAGTAAGTGAAACTGGTAATGTCCTAGTGATAAGAAGGCATGGGTAGCATGCTTAAACACCTTGTTTTCTGAAGAGATATGTTGCTTTATGGAGAGCAGCTTGATCTCCAGCTGCACAGAAAATAGATTAAATGAAGGGATACTATTTTCCCCATTGTTTCTTCCCTCCTACACAACTTTGCTTTCTACCTAGTTAAAAAGGGTCATACACCATGTGAATAAGTACAGTTTATGCATTTATGTTTTCTCACACAACTTACTGATCTTTTCAGCACCCCACTGCTGAACTTTAGGTGAAGTCCAAAAGAATAATTTTGATCCAATTGCAAAATAATATGGTTGCTGTAGAAAACCTTTACCTGCTACCCTGTGTCTGACAAGAAAATGTTTTTTAACCATCTAGTAGACCCTTCTAGACCATAGTGTACCCGCAAAGATGTTTTGGGATGTTCTCTTGAACGCTTTGCTGAAATGAAGGTAGGTGACTTCTACTGCTGTCTCCTCATCCACAGACCTAGTCATTTTATTATAGAAGGCTGGTTGGTCAAGAATGATTGATTTTTTTCCAAAGGAGTAATAGTGGTACCAAAGTTCAAGAACAGAATCATGGTAAAGCGCTTAAGGTCTCAGTGTTACAATCTCCCAGCCACATAAAGTTATGAATTATTAAATAATTTGTAGAAAAGTGGAAAAGCTTCAATTCTTCCCTTTCTCTACACAGTATAGACTCTTATTAGGAGATTGCTATGGAAGATGAAAAATTCTACTTTGAAAAAATGAACCATTACTATCTTTAGTCTGAGTGCTGTGTGTAGTGAATGGTAATATTTAGGGGCACTTCCTCTGTTAAGTGTATAACCTTGTGAATAATATGAGCTTCCAATAGCTTTTTAAGCCTAAAACAAAATGGAATTTAGGTTCTCAAAGTTCCCCTGCTGTTTGATTTCTCGTTTTACTTGCAGAGTGTACTCACTTAATGGAGGTGCCTATCAGTGTGCTGGACAGGTTGTGATCCTGGTATGGCCCACTGTCCAGTGGCTTGGATTCCACTCTGGGTGCTGGATGCTTGAAATATATATATTGCAATATCCAGTGTTTTATGTCTAAGTCATATTTTCAAAATAGGTCTATATTCCTAATATATCTGATAGATGAAATGATGTTTTAACATTCCTAACAGGCTTTCTGTATAGCTCAGATAAAAAACTGAAGGCGTTTAAAAAAGAATAATCAGTTCTAAGTTTATCATGACAACCCTGTGAAACTGTTAGTGCAATGATTTGTTAAACTTTGAGCTTAAAAACATACATAACTCGGAAAATGTAATCCAAGGCTAGAGTTAGATAAATGATGTTTTATGGTGAATACAAAAACTGTATAAATGTTCAGTGAATTTTCTTCCATAGGCTTAAAAATTGCAAAGATACTCATTCAGACCTTCAGAGTTGCAAAACTTGCGGTAACATAAAAGATCAGAATCTCCTGATGATGCACAAAAGAAGGGCTGAATGTCAATTGCATGCATCTGCGTGTGTGACAATGACCCCGCAAATGGAGTAGAAGGGTGAAATGTGGTGGCGTTTATTAGACATTAGATATAATGCTCAATATAGTCATATATTAAACACAGATTTTTCAGTTAGTGCTGTAAAAATCACTGACAAAATTGTAGTAGGTGCCTGTTTCATTCTTAAAGGATTTTTTACATTTTTCCCCAAGTCGGTGCTCAACCATCTCATTAAAACACATAGGGAAAAAAAAATGATATATGTTGAAGTAAGGACATTTTAACTTAAATTTCTTAATTGGTTTTATATTCTTAAAGAAGGACACAAATACTTGATAATGTTAAAACTTGAAATACCATGAAGAAAACAATTTGTTTGAGTCTTGGGATTTAAAATGTTCAGATAAGCAATACTGACCAATTTTTTAGGGGAGGAATTATAAGTACACTGAGGTCTGTATGGTAAATCTCATCCTGAAAAAACTTAGATGGATGAGTCATAAGCCTCTGAAAATGAGATTTGTAATGGAAACACCAAATCAACTTTTACTATAGTGTCAGGAATATGACATTATAATAAAGTACACTGATGTATCTGTATTTGCCTTTTGCAAACATAATGAAACTGACTTCGGCATAGAAGGTGCCAGAGTATTCCATCCACAGCTGCTGTTTTACAGTATAATATAACAATATTCAGACATATAATGCTAGGTGTTATGTATGTGCAGTAGGATGGAAGACAACCAACAGAATTCTTTTTAATCATGACTAGAATAACAACTCTGCAAGTTGCTGTATGAAATATGGCATTACCCTTGTCCATGTGGGGACAAGTTGGAAGTCATCAGTGCTTTTTATAACACATATTAATGAGAATACCAGTAGCGCATACTGGGGTGCTGTTTGACTCATCTCGTGTCTGATCTAGGATAGGCTCAGTGTGAACCCACCCATCCTGGGCTACTTTATTGCTGGCATTTAGTTTTGAATGTCTGCCACTGCTCTTGACAGGACTCGGGCTTTTCATTGTCCCATGCTCTGAACTAGGGAGTGCAGTACAGGAACCTGAGTCCAGGACTTGGGTGAACACGTACGAACAACTGTGTTGGGGCAAACTAATCCAAAACATGGGCAAAGAACAGGAACTGAAGACATATTTGCCCAGTGTCGTCTTCTCATCCTTCACTGACCTGTGCCTCAAGAATTTCCAGTGACATCTTTCTGTTTGATAGCTTTTGATAACTTTTTTTCTTCTGTCTAATCACATTTTATTTGCCAGAAGGACTTGGAGCTGTGCCCAGAAGACAGAGAGTGGGTCAGCACCCCATGAAGCAAGGGGATCACTGGAGAGGGTGAGTGGCTCCAGATCGGCTGCTTGGAGAGCTCAGGTCCTTTGCCACCATCTGGAGGGATCTTCACTGTCTGCTAAATATTTGTCTCCTCAGGGCCAACCCACTGCTGCAACCATGGGAGATAGCTGAGTCTGTCCATGCTGCTGCTGCGGGATTAAAATTTTCCACTTTCAGGGATGGGGATGTAATGCTATTTTCTCTTCTGTGGCAGAAAAAAAGTCCTTTTTGCTTGCATGAAAGAAGGGCTTGAGCTAGCCATCTGAGGAAGTTTCTTCTGCTTTGTTGTGAGCTATGCCCTACACCGAAAGCATGGTAGAACTTCTGACAGAGTCTGTCTCCGCTGTTCAAACCGAGGCTCTCGTCCAGCCTAGCCCAGGCATTGCAGACATTCCTCTGACTTCTTCCTCAGACAGAGAGCAAGACAAGCAGAGACAGACAGCAAGACAGGCAGATCCTAGGCCTAACAGTCTACAGGTTAAACAGGCTGAAAAACTAGGGAGGCTTAATGGAGGGAACTTTTATCTAGAGTACTAAATACAGTACAAACCAAATTTGTTAGCAAAAGATGTTGGGATATTGGTCACATTTGTTTTATTTATAAGTCATTTCCGTTAACAGAATTCAATTACTGATTATTAGACTTAGTAATATTTTCCTGCTGCCATCTCCATACTTACTCTGGCTGTTCCTTCTTAGGAAATTTAACAAACTATCAGTGATTTTCATTATGCATTTTCATTTTCTGCAACATATTTCTCAGTTTGCTTTGCAGATAAATGGAGGATTTCTATTATATGTCTGAAATGGTACTTTGGTACATAAAATCAACAGAAAAATTGAGGTAAATAGGTAAGAACATCTGCAGTTATGGCTAGCTGAGAAATTTAGAAATTACTGTACTAATTAATCTTGTAAAAATAAAAAATAAGTAAAAACTGCATTGTAATGGTTTAGAGAAGAATCTTCTTCAATTAATGCACTGAAAATAAATTTAGGCCAGATGATATTTTGCACCAGCAAGTGCTGGTCCGTTACAATCACAGCACAAAAGGCACTGAGCTAGTGCTACAAAGAAAGGGAGACTAGTTTAGATAATCCCATGTTCTTTTAGATAATGGGAACCCCAAGGTAGCACCAAACGTGTGTCCCATTTTCCTGAGAAGCTTGTATCCTAAACTTGAGAAACTTGTATCCTAAACTGAGATTCAAAATCTGATAGAGTAATTGCATTCTTTATATTTTTTTATTCTGGGAAAAGAAAAAAATAGCACATTTTATAGACTTCTGTTTTCCAGAATGGATCCTGTCCATGAAGGGTACATAGACTATGTCAGCATCTACAGAACTACAGCAAATAGCTGTGAGATGAGAGGAGAATCATCCAGTCCTTCTTTATTTTGGTCTAGGTAATTTAGTTTTCCCTCTTAGATCATGATGATCAACTATAAAAATAGCTTTAAAGGTGTGTTAGATTGGAAACCAAAATGTATAGACTTACTTTAAAGAAATCCCAACCTTCAAATATTGTTTATTCTTTTTCATAATTTCAGAAAACCTTGGAGTGATTTAGGTACCTAAATATTTTAATTTTTCAAATGGCCTGGGGCGTGCCAGATATCTGCCAGGAAATGGCACATAAAACACAGACCTGACAGAACGTGGTCACCCTCCTGTGGCAGCAGCTGTGTGGAATTGAACCAGACACCTACATTCAAGCACCTAAACCGCCCCCCACGCAGTGTGCTCATTAACATTTCTGTTTAACCAAGTAGAACATTTTCACCAATGTATAAAATTGAGTTTTTCAAAGCAGGCAACTAAAGCTGTACTGTACACTGCAACTTTGAAAATTGTAGTAGGGGATCCAAGTTTGACAAAAGTCTGGTTTCCCTTCACAACTCCATCTGTATAATGGTTATAAGGGACTTAATCCATTGCCTATTGGTTGTAAAGTGTGTTGGATTGTGTCTCAAAGTGCTTGTGCCCTTTTTAGTCATTTTTATGATTAGCTTAATCTTTGCCCAACAATGATCCAGGTACAAAATTCCCATTGGTTAAAATAAAAGCATCTTTTTAAAAAGAGGTAAAATATGTCAAAGATCCTTAGCTAGCATGTTTTCTCTTATAAAGAAAAAATTAGAAGAGCTGCCTGGTTGTCCCCTTTTCATTAATGTGTGTGCTGAAAGAGTTTGCTTTCAAAGAATTTATTTATATACACATAAGCATAAAAATGATACCAGAGAACAAAATGTCAAAAGAAATATTTTCCCTATGCACACAAACATTCAGAGCCATTTCTTGAATTCAGATCCACATGAGAACCAATAAAAGATATCTGGAAGGCAGCGAATGCAATTACTCCATAACACCCCTTCTTCTGGCTCCAAATGTCAAAGATACATAGAGACAAATGTTTAAATTAACTGAGAAATATCTTCACTTGTTCTGAAATATTAACTTTTAGACCTTTACTCATTCTCTTATTATATTATTATTTTATTTGTTTGGAAGCTCTGGAAAAGGCATTTTTATGATCAAACCTTTCAAACCTTAAGTAATATATTCTAGGCAGGAGCTGTCACAATGTATTAGCCTGAGTATGACAATGTTATTCAACTAGTGATCTGAAGCATGATGTTATTCAACTGCTTTCCTATTAGTGAATTTAATTGTGCCCAAAATCATGAGACAGTTGGGTAATTCAGACACTTTGATAATGCTGTGGAATAATTTATATTTTATTCTATTTTTATGGCTTCACATTGGCCATACTTGCCCTTTATAGCTGATTGAAGCATGGGATTTCTATATTGCAGGAACTTTTTCATATTAAAAACAGAACAAAAATATACCTTTCCAAAATAGAAAAGTAACTTTTTAAAAATTTCTTGAAGAAGCAAAGATTAGGAATTGTGTATAATAAAACTATACATGTTCTATTTTTCCATACTAAGTGGACGTCCTGGTATTCCAACCCAGTACAATTACTGTGGTCTTGGAAAATGCTGTGTCAGACCTCACCAAGATTTATCTTATTGGTCATGGTTTTATGCTGATCTTTGCCTGTCTCATCCCTCTACTTCTGTGAGACTGTTCAGAAGCCTGGGCAGGTCACGATGAGAAGATCCTATCAAGATAGTGCTCCATACGCAGCACACGTGCATTAATTCTGTTTCTCTGCAGTAACTAGCTCAACGTCTCAGTAGCAGGTGTTTCCAGCATGCAGGGGGTAATTTTCCACAAATCTGCCACAGCTGTGAGGAGCAAGAAGGCTCAGATGCTTCAAGAGCAGCCCAGTAACTTCTTTTTCCAATCCTCAGCTGTGCATCAGTACAGCTGGAAAGGTAGCAGTGGGGAAAGTGCATAAATTAGCAACAAATTAGTCACTTAGCCATATGAACAGACAGGCATTAAGCTCTGGTCCACCTTTTGGATATGATTTGGTACTGTGAAAGAACTGTAAAAACAGGTAATACTCTCCATGGCATTAACCCCTGACCCAAGGAATATGACTATGGTTCTCTGTGATGCTCCTGCATGTGCTTCTTTCCAGGGTCGGCTGGAGTTTGCATTTGGGCGCTGAACCTCCTGAGGCTGCCATCCCTTTTGCTGCAACGTGGATGTAACTCTGCACGTGGTTTTTGTTACCTCAACCCCTGGAGCTCCTGAGGAGGGTAAGTCATAAACAGGGACTTTTCTCATGAGTAAACCAAGCCAAAGGAATCATGCTTGTATGATTTTGCTGCCTCTAGGTTGCTATCTTTTAAAACTTTTGAAGGTAGTTCTTCAGAATTTAGGCTTAACACGAGTCACAATAACTATACTTTTCATTTGATTACTGTACCACATAATAATGAGGTTTATAATAACTTCTGTGCCCTGTGAATATAACTTACAAACATAGATTCCTTACTTCTATTCCATCCTCAGTCCTGTCATGTCTTGATAAATTTGACATGCCTGCTCTTGCTAAAATAATGGAATTTCCACTTTTACTAGTAGAATGAACTTTAGAAAGTGTTTAATCATAGATGTTGTGCTCTGGAGGACCTTCAGAACTCAACTAATTTGGAAAGTTGATATTCTGAAGACAAAATAGCGTCTTAGTTATTAAAGGAAATTATCTGTACAGGAGGAAAAAAAGCTTTAAGTCTTTTCCTTCCAAATCTCAAGTGGTTAATGCATGACTCTGCATGCATCAGAAGGATTCATTTGATTCCCATGCTGACCTATTCCAGAAAATTTAATTTCTACATCTCAAACATATTATTTTTCTCTAATACAAAAGAGCACTAACCTGAACCTTATTGTGCCCCTTTTACAATTAGTTACCCTTTTGTTGCATTAATCTTTTAAAGTAAATGGAAGGATTAGTGTTTGAACACAATACAAAGGGAAGTCTGAATACAAAATACTTGTGGACGCTCTCTGTATTTTAGTTTGTATTATAGTCGGCTACTGATAAATTTTTGACTTCATTTAATCTGTGATTTCGGCTTTGATCCCAAGGGTCAAGAATTAAAACAAGTATTCTGTTTATAGACTTAGTAGAGATCAGGGGTATGTTGTAATTACATCTGAGAATAGGAGATAAGCTTTTATCCTTAATGGCTGATTATTAAAAGGATGCATATGGCTAATTCTCTAATGATAATTCTAAAATATGTGTGTCTGCTTGAAGTGAAGACTGGGACACCTTTGTCTCCAGTTCCTTCCAGAAAGGTCCAGAGTAATAGTTTGCTTACATAAATCATTCCAGAGGCAAACTGGTATAGTTGATGTCAGAATCTTTTTTTGTTCTGCTTTTTGAAAAAAAGTGGGGTTTTTTTGAAACGGATCTAAAGTGGAAAGCTAGAAATTATGATATAAATATTTTTTAAAAGGTAAAAAAACCCTGTAATGGTGGGTCTCAGCTCAGTACACCTTTGTGAAACTAATTCCAAATGACAACCTTTATTAGTTAATGCTGTGAAAGAAGGAATTCTAAAACATGAGTGATGGCACTAGATTTTTGGTTTTCATCTCCTTTTTTGCTGTTGTGATACTGTATGATAGGAAATTGGATTGTAAGAACTTGTTATATGTGCCTATTTTGGCTTGACTGTAAATGGTTTTCTATTTCTGGTATAACAAAGCCTTTGAAAATAATCTCTGTTTGATTTCAAAGTGTTTTCCTGTTTCACACATTGGGAAAGTGATTCCTTATTTCACAAATTCCATTTCCATGATGATTTTTGATGTTAGCTGATGACACCTTAGAGCAACCACAGTGACTAGTAGAATTCTGAAAATCTGCTATTTATATATAACAAGTCATTTACACGCTTGCAGTTTTCTGTATACAGTACAATGTAGTAGCTGCAACAATATAAATTTAAATCAGAAACTGAGTGAAATTCTGTTGAACTTCCTATGAATATGGTGAGCAAATCTTTTAAGAATTATATGAAGACATATCACAAAAATGACTGAGTTTGTTTGAATTCGGCATCAGCCCTTCTCATATTCCTTATTGGTTGTAAGATTTGAGGGCAAGTTTACTTCAGAAGGTTAATTAGGGTTCTATTTTGTCTGTTAAAGAGGTACCTTTATTCCCTGGAGTGCTGGAGAGAACCTCTCTGTTCAAACTAGTATCAGTAAGACAGTTAACATTAGAATATGCATTTATACTAAAAGCTATAAATGTTAGCATATCAGGGAATGCAATGCACTGCTGCTTTAGTGATCAAATGAAGAATTAGGATTGTAGAAAAATAACCAGAAAGATCAGGAGAAATTGATAGGATGAAATTTCTCTATTCAGAGTAGTGGAATGATTGTGAATTGTGAACTAATTCATAAAAACTGTGTACCGTTTGTAGAAAATCAGAAGAAACAAAAAGATTGCATTCATGAAATGAATCATTTGGCAAATCTGTTTCCAAAGAATGGGTATCGTTAGAAGAAATGAGTACAGATGAATGAATACAGTGCAGATATACAGAAATTATAAATAGTGACATGAGTTCATCGTTTTAATGAACTGCATTGAATATGTTCCAACAAATTAGATTGTTTGACTTAGCTATAATAATACAGTAGAGTATGCTTGTTATTGATATGTGCAACTGAAAGACAGGGAAAAGATATCAAAGAATAGTAATCTTCACTGAAATGTAGAAAGCACAGTTCCTGCCAGTCTAGTCAGTGATAATGCCTGCCTGTTGAAAAATATATATATATTTTTTTTAATGTATTAGAGAACAACTTAACAGATAAAAGTGAGAGGCAAATTGTAAGAAGTTTGGAGGCAATAAGAGGCACTGTTGCAATCAGTTGTGAACCTGCTATAGCAAAGTTTAAATACTAGAAATACTGTAAATTCAAACATCATATTGATTACTCATTATTAAGAATTGGCTAAGAAGACCTTTTTCATTCATTTGGTCAATTGATTCCGGAACATACACTAATAATGTTAATATCCCATTTACCTATTGAGCTTCCATTTGTGAAGTTGCCTGCCTGTTCTCTTGAACCTCTTAAAAAGACTATGTACGTTTAGAAGAAATCTATGAACATTTATGTCAGACAAATATTCTTCAATTCATACCCAATTCTCTATGCAATATTATTACCAGAAAGGCTGCTAGTACTCAGATAAATTATGCCATTTTCTGTAATAATGTATACTGAACTCTTTACAAGATAGATAGTGTATTAAATGGTCACTTCTGTGACCAATATGTAATACTTTATTATTTCTAAAAGCTCTCCCTGAGTGAGATAAGCAATCCAAAGAAACACTAACCTGCTTCCAGGAAAAGAGAGAACTGCTCTATTACATTTAACTTGTTTAAATAAACAAATAACGACTACAAGCATGTTCAAAGCAATCAGCTATCATGACTATAACCTCCCAGGGATGAGGGTGAGATCTGTGATCACTGAACTCTCTCACTTAATCATCTAGTCTGCTGTGTCCTCTGGCTAATCATATTATACTAGTTCAATCTCAGCTGGTTAGATTATTGCAAAACTCCAGAAGGCAGTGCTGGGATAACTGTTCTCTTGCCTTCCAAAGTCGAGTGAAGTTTAAAAAACAAAAAAAAAAAGAAAAATAAGTTCAAGTCTTTCAAGAGAATTAGTGTGGTTTTGATCCTGAAGAGAAGATTTAGGGTGGATCCAGCTACTCGGTGTAATAATCCTTAACACCAGAGGGCTGCTAGGAGAGTTGAGATGGTGGCATTCGTTTCTGGAGGTGAGAAGTTTTGTGTTTGGAAGTGTTAATATCAGTGTGGATGGTGGTACTGTGTGTTGATGCTCGAAGTCTCTTGCTAAAACTCTCAGTCATCGCAAATATATATTTAGTTTTGCCAAGGCGTTTCACAGTGGGCGAATGAAAGAAAGGCCAGAAGCGCTGACCTTCCTGATGAGATTGCTTCTTCTCCCAGCAGAGGAGTTCCCCCTCCACCACTCCCCAAACACTGTTAGTGTTGCGTAATAGGTAGAAGTAGCAAGGCACACCTGTTCCCCACCCCAAATTACACATTTGCATATAAACTACTATCTGAAGGAATACCTTGTAATAGCAAACGTTCCCTCACAAGAGCCGGAGGTGCTCTGATAATGAAGCATTTTATTACGTATGTCTAAAGGCTATTGTGTGCCGAAAGCTGGACAAGCTAAATTTTGGACTTTAGGTATTTGGCCTGAGTTTTCTCAAAACAAAAAAACAAACAAACAAACAAAAAAATTAAAAAAAAATGAAGGATTTGATTCTGTAGCAAAAGTGCACTCTCATTTCCTTTGACTTATGAGTAACATATTCTGAACTTTCCCCAGTATTAGTTATCTCTCCAATTAAGGTGAGAGTGATCAAAAGATCCTTTTCTGAGGACTTGTATTCCTGGGTCCTTCTATGAAAGGCAATTTGTTAACTTTATAGCTCTACATTTCAAGAACTCACAAGAATGCCCCAAGAAAGTCTAGCATCTACTTAAACAAGCTGCGCTGATTATATTTGTTCCTTCATTTTATCATTACTAAAGATGTTTTATCAACATGATAACTTATAGAATAGAATGGTCAATTGATAAAAATCCACTTTACATGAAATACTAAAGAATTTGCATATAAATAGGTTTTTATATTTAAATGCCCTGTGGGTGAATGTGATCCAATATCCCTCAGAAATCAAAATCCTGAACTGTCTCATTTAAAGTTTGCCAGCTAAAAATGAGGTGAAGTTGGACAGCTTTTGATTAGCATGACATTCCTTTCTGGAGAGTGCTTACAAGACCAACAAATCACAATTCAATTAAACTGTGCCCTGTATAGTACTTTCAATGTATTCTTTGCGGTTTCTTTTTCCGGCATTCACACTTACCCTGTTTTTTTCTTGATTCATTTGGCAAGACTTTGCATGTAAATTCCCACGAGAGAGACAAATGAGGAACATTTTAAAAACTTGATTGCAGTTCTTGCTGCTTAAGACACAGGCATTATCCCATGTCTGCCATTATGTCAGCTGGCTCTTTAACAATGAAATAAAGAAGTAACAATTAGGCTGTATTTACATTTCTCTAGTGGCATTGTTTGCTCCCCTATAATTAAAGGATCTGCCAGATTTTCAATTATGAACTCCTATTTTTAGGGCAGTAAAAACTTAACACACAAATCCACACTGGGCTTTTCAAGCAGTGAAACCCAGCCCACATTGTGCGGATGATAAACGGATTAAAGCCGGGGTGCCACTGCCCAACGTGGCCGAGCACCCAAGCAGCCATGGTAGCTCCAGACCCTGATCTGGCCACGGCAGGGAAGCCCTTGGGCACTGCAGCCCTGTTCTTGCTTGCAGCTATGGCCCATTTGTGGCGCGGAGCCGTGCTGTGGCATGGCACGTAGGACATATCCCTTGTGCTCTCCCAGGACTTCATGCCTTCTTAACACTGACCACCTCTGCTGTAGCTTGTACCTTTTGATGTTGCAAATTCTTCAATATATTTTTGTAAGATGCATGTGTGCACTCACGTGTGCACCCTGAATTATATTTGCTCTAGTGTAGTTTCCTTAAAGAGTGATGGGCAGCAGCCCGTTCCCCATCCAGAAGCAGTCTGCAGATGTGCCCCAGTGAGCCCCACACACGCTGAGCTGCTACCTGTTCTTTGGGATCTTCTCTGGCTGTACCTGGCCTTTTTTTTAAAACATCTGAAGATGACAAAAATAACTGTGAGAAAACTAACTTCTCTAGAGTGAGTAGTTTAATGTGGCATGACAATTGCATTTAAATTTTAACACTAAACAAAGTCGTATCAGTTGCATTAATACCCTGAACGTTTTAAGGTATCACAAAGCAAATCTAAGTGGAAAACCAGCAGACAAGGAGAGATCCTAGGAAATTTCCACAAAGAGGTTCTCTAAGAGGAATGACACTCAGTGTTATGGTTGATTATCTTGAGGATATACGTTTTTCTAGTGAGCAGGTGAGAAATACGTTTCCTACATACTGTCAACACAGGGAGCTGGGTCTTCTGAGAGCCATTCTGACTAGCTCCGGGGTGCATTGAAGCCCAGAAATAGTGCCGGTGCTTGGCACAGGGGAATAAACCCGGAGAGAATCAGTGGGAAGCACCCTTTCTTCTGCGGGCAAAATTTCCAAATGCATTTGAAGTGCCCTTAGGTCAGATAAAGTGCAAAATGATGCAGGAGCAGGTGCTGAGGGCTTGCCACTATCTGTGGTGGGAGCCTGGCAAAAACCAGCAGGACTGGGGATAAGCATCTCCCCCTGTTTGTCTGTGGAAGGAATGCTTGCAGAAAGGAGTCAGTAAAGTGAAGTTATGTATATTCATTTGCAAATTAATGAATTGCATACAATTATTTTTCGTTCAACTCCAATAGGCCATTAGGTACTAGAGCCTGTGATGCACCCTGTATGGACTCCTTTAAATGGATGCAGAGCATGACGTACATCTTTAATCTCTGAGTCTATATTAATACTTTTTTTCACTAGGTATGTGTTGTGTATACTGGGAGCACTCAAGCTTTGATTAAACTAAATTCAATTCCTGAGTCTTTCTAATAAACTGTAAAAACTCACTCTAATTTACATTCAAACATCATTATGCTCTCCATACTGTACTTATATTAATAATGATCTATCTGAAGGCTTCTTAATTTTTATAGGACTTTTACTTGTAATTATAAAAATATGCAAAGGATATAAAAAAGAGAAAATAAGGGAATAAGAAAAAATGGAAAGAAAAAGAAGAAATGTAGGAGGGGAGAACAGGAAAGAATCTGGAAGGACAGCAAGAGCAGAAAAACTATAGTAGCATGCTAATGTAATTGTAAAGAATCACTTGTCAGAATCACTTTCTTGCATAAATAAATTAAAACATCAGAAGAAAAAATCTTATTGTTTTATGAAAGTAGCAGCCTTTCCATTTAAAGTTCATGTCATTAGAGAGTAAATGCGTGTACTGTTTTTTCTTCCTCTTGTGTGAGCAGTATGAGAGCTACCATTTAGAATCTACAAGGAGTTAAATTCTAGCTGGCTATGAAATTACCTCAATTTTAAGTCAAGCTCCTGGGATAGGTTTAAAATGCTAATCCTTTTTTTTTTTTCGTCTCTGCTTTTGATGAACAATTTCTCATGCTCATTTCAATGAGAAATAATGTCAAAGTGTTCAAAAAACAAGCTTTTCAATTCTAAGCGTATCCCCGGAGATAACACTGATATAAAAGTAATTTTTTATCCAGTTAGGATTTGAATTGTAACTCTTTGTGGTTTTTAAATCAAAAGTCGAAAACACGTAGTAATAGTTATTATGGTATCTTGGCAGGTTAATGTAGTATGTCATATCATATTTGTGTCCTGTGGTACGACATACAATACACATTGAATTTCATTGTTATTTAAAAATGTTCTGGTGCTTTATGAAGTGCATTACATTGCAGAAATGAGAGTTAAACATTAACAAAATCACAAAAATACGAGTCTTTTCTAGCTCATTGTAAAGTAATATGATAAAAATTCAAAACATAGTATTATTTTCTGACTCTTTTGTTTGGGTTTTTTTCTCTGTAGAATATCCTCTCTCTTTCTTATTGTTTATATGAACACACACAATGATAGATTAGGCTTTACTTTGAAATGGATTTCCTTCTTCTGCAGTTCCCTCCTTCTCTTTCTTGAGTAGGTGTTTGAAAATTCTGTTTCTGAATTAAAATTTGGGGTTTGTTTCCCTGTAAGCACTTTGCAAGCATGACATGAATGGTGCTATGGCAAAAAAAAAAA
>VXAK01005626.1:0-11953 GCA_013399435.1 Arenaria interpres | reverse complement strand
CAAACCTTTCATTATCAGTGATATTATTACGCTCCCAGTGATTTGCCCTGTTATCTTAATTCCTGTTACCAGTTACTAAGAGACAAAGCAGCTCTTAAGAATCAACATAGCATACTTTCCCAAATTATTAGTCTTATTTTCTTCTTTATTGCATTTTCATTCTCCTGAACTTTGCAGTGAAGACAATATGATGGGATAAGGAAAAATATTCAAAGTCACAGCAAGGGTTTAAGGAGAGGTTGTCACAGTCAAAGGGACTGACAAGGAAAATGAACGTAGTTAGAGAGCGTTGGATGGGTAGGAAGATGAACATAAGAATTGGGAAGGCTACATAAATAATTTACAATAATAACTTGTGTAAATAATGTGTGACTGAAATATAAGACAGGTCTCTACCCTCAGGCACTTACAAGCTTTCAGACATAGGCCAGCAAATAATGGTACATAACTTGCTGTTCAGGGAGAATGATTAACACCATGTGATGTCTAATGAGAGGCTGGCATGTTGAAAATATCCTGTTATGATTTTAGCTGTATTTAAAAAATAAGAACTGAATAAAATGTGAATAAAGGCACGGGAGAAGATATGAGACAGACAGCAATGTTAAAAGGCTAACCATAAATGTGTGCAGGAAAGAGGGGTTCCGTGCTAGCCAAGGAAGGTGGTTCCAGCATAGGGAGGTGGTATTAGCTGAGGTTGTCCAAGAATTTTTTTCAGTTTAGGAATTTTTTGGATTGTGGGAAGAGGAAATGAGATGCAACAAAACTGCATGCAAAGCATAAGAGACAATTACTTACTAGGTGTTGTGGATAGAAAAAAGGAAATAAAGCAAGAGTTCAGTGAAGGGTTGATACAGCAAAAGGACTTGCTTGCTTTGCAGCCAAGAAATGAATTTCAGTTGAGAAGAACTGTTACATGGCATGAGACATGGCCAAGGGTGGACAAGAGCAGCATTAGTAATTAGAAAGGGGTGATTTGGGAAGCAGTGGCCCTTATTCAGGATGCAAGCCCAGGGTATCTTCACTGATGTAGGGGAGGAAACAGTGAGATTAAATAAACATTGCACAGAGATAAAGAAATCCAATTCAAAATATTTGGACTATACTGCTTCTATGAATAATGAAGTGAAACAAAAGAGAAAGAACAATCATTCTAATGCTCTGACTTTTTGTCCATTTCTGTTTCATGGGTAGTTAAAAAAGTTGTTGAAGTTATATTTAAATATAGAATATTATGAATAAAAAAATTCTAATATGTTTTTCAATGCTACTTTAACCTAGTGTTGGGAATTTACCTGTTAAATTGAGGTACATAGAAGACTAAAGCAAGCAGAGGCTGTCTTCAACTCTGCTGAAATAATTTACAGCTGTATCTGCAATTGGCTTCATTTCTGTAAGATGACAGTGTCCTTTTTATAACTGTTATCATACATCATTATGTAAATCCACAATGCTGTATAGAAGGATAAATGACAACATGCACTTTCACTTAGGCTAAAATAAATACTAGTTATTGGCACATGCATTTTTTTCATCCATGAACTCACCTCTCTGGGAACAAAGGAAAGATGAGACTTCTTGTCTAAACAGTTAATAAATAATTTAAAAGCGGAGTAGCAAGAACATTATCCTAAAATCCACATACAAATAGAAATCAAATTTGTGTACAAATACAAATTAACTTTTGAGGCACCCATATTTCATGAACAAATACCAGTATTTGTTTATACTGACATGTAGCGATTTGTAGTTCAAATTATAAGAGCAGAAAAATAATTTGAATTGGCAGCAACACATTCTGCCTTCAACTTGTGTCAATTTGGTAAAGCCTCAAAGTCGAGTATGATTGTCTTGAGATCTTAGAGGCATTGCTTAAAAGTCAAAGAATAGACATCAAGACTTAACACACTACTTGGAGGGACCGGAACACCTCAGTGGAAAATAACACCTTAAGTAAAGGGTTTTTTTAATTGAATACTTGGTAGGTGGAGTAAGGGGAAGCTTACTGAAGTAAGCACAGATCACTGGCAGTTTGAGAAAGAATAACCAAGTCTTGTGGATCTTTACACTTCAAGGGACAACATATTAACTTGGGGTCAATTTTGAGGTTAGTTACTGTTAAAAGCAGGAAGAGAATGTTAATATTTAGGTATCCAGTTTCATATTCCTTATTGCATAGAATTTGGTACCAGAGCCATATTTCCAAAATAAAAAGATTAAAGTAACTTCTCTGTCAGCTAGACTGTCAACCAATGAGATCCTCTTTTATATTTTTTAATTGCTTTGACATCTTCAGCCAAAATCAACAGTGTGTTAGAGATCTCAAAGATGTGCAATTCCATCAGTTTCAATGAGAAATAATGAGTACATAGAAGTGAGGGCCCACAGTCTGGAAAAGCCTGCAAGATAAGTTTATTTTTCCCATTTGGTGCATTAGTTCTCCAGACAGCAAGTGCACAGTGATAGATTGAGGAATGCTGCACTTCACATAAGGAAGGGACATGTATGAGAATTCAGTGCTCAAATTCAATCATTCAAGGCTGAAGGTAATGACATTTTCTGGTGCTGTGGTCCAAAGTGCATGACTGAGATATGGGAACAAACAGCTGAGAGAGAAAGAAAGACTACTGCAAAAATCAGGATTAATGCCTTACAAAAGCAGTTTGAGTTTGCCAAACAACCATTCTGAAATCACCGAGGTCACAGAGGCTGATGAGTAGGAGATTTTATGAAGGGTAGATCTCAGACTTCTAGTGGGTAGGCATGATTGAGGATCCAAAGTGCTCTCTGTCCTTAAGACATTGCATCAACAGTATCTGGGACTTTAAACTGGAGTTCTTAAAAATTATCTTATAGGAGCTCAAACACTTTAGCAAAGGTAAGACTTGTATTTGCAAAAAAAAAAAAAGAAATGTGTGGTGGATTGCAACTTGTAAAAACATTTTCAAGTGTTCTGAAATAACTATTTCCATAATTCTCCCAAATATAGGACAGAGAGGTTCGACTCCATTTGCTGCCTGAAGGCTGCAGCTCTCATGTCCTGCAGACTGCCCATGGACAAGCTCTCTCCATCAGGGTGCTTTGTGGGCAACAAAGCCCATGCATGGCCCTCTCTGGAGGGCATGGTCCAGCCCAGCCTGCATAACCAGAAGTTTAGTCTTGAGAGCAGCCTCCAGGATGCTTGCTCTAGTCAGTGTGAACCCATGCACATACAGCAACGCCTGCTTAAGCAGTTCTTGGGTTAAGTACTCATGTGGTAGTCGCTATTTTTGAAATGTATAATTTTTGGGAGCGCTGTGTATTCAAAGCAGCGTTATAAGCATGACTGGCATGACTGTGAGTTAATTAAAGATATTTAAGTCACTGATGAGATCATAACGATCACAATAAACAATAATCTAATTTTGCATCTTCGACTCTAAGCATTCTCTACTATTTCCTTCTGTATAATAGTGGCTGTCTATGTATTTAAAACTGCAGTTTTTCATGTTCTGTAGTGGGAAAATTCAGGCAGACTCCTCCCGTTTATTCTGAAACTGAGCTAACAAAAATCTTTTCAGACCTTAGGTGCCTATCTTTATGTCAAAATCTGAGCCTAGCCACACAATGGGGCCAGAAAGACTTATTCCCCAGTAAGCTGCAATACTGTTGAGACTGACACTGTTTTAACTGTGTGTCTCAGAACTGCTGGTGGGGCAAATGGATGATAGTGCGGGTTTTATGCTTTGCTTTGTTGGTTTATGGATTAGTTCTGGAACAACGCCACCTGTACTGTAAGTCAAATTATCAGTCCAACAGAGAGCACCAAATAGCTCTGAGAGACCAGGTTTGAATAAGATTCTCTCATAATCTAGATATAATAGTCCAGCTGAAGCATATATTGCAAGGATTCTGCCTTTGAGGTTTGATTTTTGTAGATTGCAGCTAAAGAAAATTCCGCGTATAATAAAGTTGGTCTATAATAAATAGTGTAATATTTGTGTAAATTAGGTTTTGCTACATACATTTTCACATTTTCAGCTTTAAATATTATGTGAATTCTTTGTCCTAGCTTAAAACTAATTGTAAGACCCTGTACAAGTGGTAGCAGGAGTAGTTTAAAATCAAAAAGACATTCTATCTGTATCTGTGCAGCAGTGACTGAATAACAACACGGAAAGTATAAAATCAGAAAGACATTACATCTTTGCAGGTTATATGTTACTAACATCTCTGTGTGACTAATTTGATGTGACTCAGACTTCTCATAAAAAGATTTGTCATTCTGTCAATTGCATTTCAGCTGCATTAAGTGACAAAGCTGGTAAGCTGTCTGTTAATGGTTGGAAAGAACATGTTGTGATTGTGTGATTGAATTCTGGAAATACTGACTAAACATTTTTTCGTATCTTCATAGCTGGTTAAATGGAGTGATAAATGTCTCTAATTTCAAAACTGCAGTTTCAGGAAGATTAAAAACGTAGCAATACTCCATCAGTTACCAATTATAACATAAGCTGTATGCAGGGTGACTTTGTGACCTGAAGCCTACAAAACTGAAATACAGAATAATTTTTAGATACTACCTTCTTTAAATAAGAAGGCATGCAAAAACCAAGCAATTAGATGATAGCTACTTTAGTTGAGGCCAATTTCAGATAATTTTTTTAACTACTTTTTCACTGAAATAGTTCAAGGTAGAAATTATCTTTAAAGTCAGAGCCTTTTTGCTTTTATGCATGTCTTACAATTCAAGTTCAAAACAATGTCATGAAACTACTGTTTTCTGCAGTGATTGCTAATTCCAAATTATTTCCATAATGTTTAGCTGGAATAACTGAATTTTAACTTCTGTGGCTGTATGATAAAACAGTTCTGCAGCCTGAAGAGTGATAGGCTGGAGAGATCTAACCTAAGATGCAGAAAGACCGTGGCTTCATAATGCATGTGTTAAGTACTTCTTTAGAACTATAGTAATTATACAATACAAATAAAAATTATTCAAGTGAAAAATCCCATAATACTGAAAATAAGGACATGGGGAAATGTCCTTATTCCCCCCAAAATGGGGAAATGACTGAGCTCTCACAACTGACATACCTGATGTTCCAAAAAAGAAAAAAAATCCCAGAGGAATTAGTTCTATAATTTCCTTGCATATTGTGAGTTAGATACTGCTTTGGTCGGATGGCCTAATCAAGGCTAGTCCAGTTATTAAAATGGGGCTTACACATGAAGGGTTCATGCTGACTTGTTGTTCAGAAGGTAGATCATTGTCTTTAGGAACCATGGCAGAAGTCAGTGTAATTTGAATTACAACATAGCAAATTAAGCCTATGCCCCCATCTAAGCAGTAGGGAAATTCAGTAGGCAAAAGGAAAATGTGATAGAAAAGAAAGGCCTGGCTGGGAAGGGGAGCAAAGTGCCCTTGTGCCTTTGAGATCTGGGGGGCTACTTAGAGAATTAGAGAGTGATTTAAATCCCCGTGTTTGAGAAAAACGAAGGCTGGCAAGGAAGAGTCTTCCTCTTCATGTCCCTGAAAATCATGAAGACCTGTTTTTGGATATCATTCTGAGTTCAATCAGGAGCCTGGTTTTTGAAGATTCATTGGTATATACCTTGCAATGATTTCTTTTGAGCTGCTGTTTGCAAAATTCTGGTGCCTTGGAATAAAGGCCAGAAAGAGAAAAATGGACAAAGTCCTTATTGGTAAAAGTGACTTAATATCAACATAGCTTTGCTTCCTTTAAAAGTAACTGAGAAGCTTGTGAACCTGACAAGCTTATGCATTATTTTATAATAGGTAATATGCTCATGTGCAAAATTGCTTATTAGCAGTGAAAAGAGCTGAATTATTTCAGAAAAAATGAGAATCTTTTGTGCAATAAAGGAGAGGAAGATTTCTTCTCTTGCTTGAGGTTCAGACATCTGTAGGGATTTTACATGGGACAGCCATGCTTATGGTAGGATGGGGCCTTGAGTGAAATACTGTATGCCTTGCTGCAATATGGGATCTAGAAAAGTCTCTGTATTATTAAATGGAAGATTTTCATGGCTTTTGATGGTTAATCTGCCTTTTTTGCCGTTGCTTCTTTCTCTAGCAATGCTAAATGTATTCCCTAATTTTACAGCTTTTTATATCTATGAGTTGAGCTATTATTCAAAACTTCTGCTTGTGCTCACTTACTAATTGCAGTAGCCATAAAAAGCTCCTACTAACTGCAAATTACCTATCATTGTACTCAGTTGTTTGAAATTACTGAAGCATTTCTCAATTTATGAGATCTGCAAGGATATAAATTCAAATACTTTAAAGAAGTTATAACCAGTCCAACAGCATTCATCGTAACTTGCTCATCAGGTGGCTTATTGCACCACCTGTTACATTTATTCTACTTTTATAAATCTACATAAATAATTATCGTGTCTTTATGTCGTGGCATGTGCCATTTAATAGCAGCTCATTTCTCTTGGAAATCCTAATAACATCAGGCTCCTTTAACATTCACACACTTCCAAGAGCATAAGTGCTATAGATCTGGATTTATGATTTATAACTTCAGTCCTTTCATACTCTGGTAGCAATGGCATTATGGTTCAATTAAAAGTCACCTATCAAAACAAAAACTGGCATGTTACATATGACAAAAGATTTTCCTGACAACACAAGCTGCATGGCAAAATGATGAATTGCTGCTCTGTGAGGAGCAGAGTTATAGCCTAGAGTTCACTGTCCGCAGTTTAATTAGGCAGGCAGAGATCCATCAGCAAACAGGGATTCGGATTATGCTGAAGGCAACTTATCTCAGGTCACTGGTAGGTGTTATGGTTTGGGGCTTTTTTTTGGCTTGTTCCCCCTTCCCCAGGCAAAGGATTAATTCAGAAAATTTTGAAAGGTTTATTACAATGCTCAGGAGAGAAATACATAAAAAGACTTAGGAGAAATTTTCCTTTGCTGCCTTAATGACTACATAAGAAAGATAGAAGCTTCCCTGCTTTGTGTTAGGGGGCTAAAGTGCTTGAATTTGTAAGAAATGTGAAAACCATTAAGTCAACAAATACATCATACAGAGACATGGAAATTAGATTACTGAATTTTTATATGATTATTTTTCATAACAAGGGGATGATGTGTCATAAGGTAGGGTTAACACAGGCTTGAAACTGCTGCTAATAAGTGTTTTAAGTGACTTCTAGTTCAAACGTACTTGGATATAAAACAGACTTTGGGCTTCTAGCTTCAAGATATTTCTAAGTTCTTTCCAGAGCAATGGCTGAAGGAGACAACAGTCTAGATCTTAACACTTTCATCTGAATTCCCTTTGCCTTTAATGCCACTGTAATGTATAATGCAGGCAGAGAAAGCAAAAATGCCACTGAAAGTTGTGACAGCTGAATGAAGATACTTTTTGCAGGGTGTATTTTAAAGCAAGACTTGTAAAGGAATGCATTGTTCCATGTTTGCTGAGTGAAACTAGAGCAACTTTTGGATGGTTGTAGACTAGCGCAAATCTGAAAGCATTCTGATGTGGTAATGGTGCAATCCTCGCACTCAGTATGAGGCTGCAAATACTCAGCTCTTTTTAAGGGAACTGTGCAGCTAATGTCTTATTTCAATAGCACAGCTTAAAAGTTAATGTCCGGCCAAATCAATGCATTTATATTGTTTTACAACAGATTTAAATGTAGTCCAAAGATTTCATGAGTTCAAAATTGAAGAGACTTCTTTCTTCTACTTACATCTACTGAGAAGCTGCAGGATTATGTTCTCTTCTGGGATGTCACAGCCTGCCATTTAGTTCTAGGTGTTTCTGTAGTGTTTCTCATTTATTTTTGTCGGATATTGCTAGTTTACTGTTGTTTCTGATTTATATTCGCTTTTTGATAGCAGTCCATATGGAAAGTTCCTCCACGCTTGACAGCTCAGTTTACAGGACAGCCAGCACCTGAGAAGGATAAGTCCCATTCTGGGGAAAGCTTTTTAGTGGTGCCGAATCTTCTTTGGAAATACGAAGAGGCTTCTCCCTGCCAACCCCTCTTCTGACTGCCTCAGTTTGGTGCTGTTCATCCTAAGACTCTTCCAGTGTCTTATTTGTTGGTGACAAAGTGGGTGGAGGAAGGGCACTGAAATGACAGATGATGAGTGGAAGACAGAGAGTGGATGGGAAGCCTGGCTCAGGTGCAGTACTGCTGGCGGCTCAATGCAGCACACTACAGTGATTTGATTTGATGGCAAGCCCTGTTAGATAGTTAGAAGATTTTCTCGCTTGTCAGTTTGAGTAGAGCTGGCCAGAATTTTTCTGATGGAGTATTTCTCAGTTAGAAAATGCTGATTCATTTAAAGTGAAATGTTTTGTGGAAATGTGACAATCTCAAGAGAATTTCATTAAAAAATGAGAATCTACTACTTTATAAAAATGAAAATGGAGCAATTTTCCATTTCACAAAACCCACCTTTTTGCAATTTTTTAAACTTTATATGGTACGTATATGATTCCATTGTTTGCAAATATAAAAACTGAAGCTGGTGTGAAATATTTTGTTTACCAAAATGAGATGTTTTGAATAATCAAAATATTTTCAGCATTTTATTTCATTAAAAAAGCCTGCTTTTTGGTATTTTTCCATTTAAAATTATTTTTGGTAGAATTGTATTAAGGTTTAAGTCTCACAATTACTCTGAGAACAAAAAATAAGTTAACCATTCCATTATTGAGCCTTGTAACTGATCGTTGAAAAATACTAGTACCTTTTATTATTTATGAGATTTCATCTTTTTCAGTGTGTTCAACAAAATAGTTCAGTTCAAGGTTTCATGACTCATTTCATATTTTTCCTCTTTGAGGGTGATCTAAAAAATGGCTTGTGGTTATTTTTATAATATCCAGAGGTCACCCTCTTAAATGAAATGGGTTCATAGTAGTTTCACACCAGAGGTTACTTTATGGTTTATTTTCATTTCCATTTCCATGAGGTAGGGGCTCTCCTCATGGGACCTCTCCTGTTGAAGCTCTAGTGTGTCTCACCCAGGTCCTGTTGTTCTTGGCGAGATGCTTTTAGAGGTGAGACTGTCTATTAAGCTTAGTGTGGCTGCATGTTAAATGTTTTTTTCTCCACAAATAGCAAAATTAGGGGCATATCTAGTGAAAACAGAAGGGAATGTTCAGCTTATTGAGCACACACTATGGGCTCAACTATGAAGCTACAGCAGAAGTCATTGCAAAGTCAGTGTTTGCTGGTTATTACTGTGTGCCTGACAGCAGCAGTAGCTGACCTTATGGTGAACAATGACTATAAACTGAAGCATGGTCTTTCCATGGTATAAAGATCTGGAAGGACAACATGAGTTATTCTTTCTTTCTTGCATGAGAAAAAAAGTTACAATCTAAGGCACAGATACTTCTCGCTTCCCTCCCTTACGCTAGCATATTGCTCCAAGGACATTAGAGAAATGGGCTCCATGAGCCATGATATCAAATGCCAGGCATGCTGTGGAGGAATTGGATGCATCATTTGCTTACTTCTGGCACCTCTTTGGATGCCTGGAGAGGAGCTGTGCCGTTCCCAGTTTTCTCAGGGGAACTGTAGATTTGTTACTCTCTGAGCAGTACGATGTAGTCCTGACTTTAACATGATGAAAACTCTTTCTTAAAAGTTATAAATAATTAAGAGACTCTCATAATCAGAGATTATGCTGATCTCAAATACAGCCATTTCTTTTAACCTAAGAATTTTAAAAGGGAATTTTGGTTTTGGCTATATGTATAAATTCTTGGTATTTCTTTTTAACTTGGAGCAAAGTATAGCTGAAAACAGAAAACATTCTTATTAAACACCATTGAAGAAGTATTGGTCAAGAAGGATTGGTGGACTTTTCAACATTTTCATTCATCCATGAGGTAAAAATTTTTTTGACTGGCAATATTTCTAGAGAATGGCATATCTAGCCTTTTCCCCAACAATGTCCCTACATACTCTATATAATCTGTCCTATTTCCTGGTGTATTCTTTTATTGAATAGAACAGACACATTTAGCTTAAGTTTCCTTTTTAAATATGATGGTTCTTAGTTTCTTTTCTTTCCCTTCCTCTTAGAGTGTCCTTCCTTCTCCCAGTTTTTTGAACAACTGCACTATATTGTTCCATTTTTGTTTGTTCACCTGAAAAATAATGGCTTGATGGACTTGCCATTGGCCAGGTACTAAAAGGAAATACTATCTGTAAACTGAGGGGAGGTACTTAAGGGAGATACTTAAAATACTTTTATTATTTCTTCTTACATATAAGTAGGGAGGCAAATGAGTTAGTTGAGAGCATCACTAGGGTAATGTAACCTTATTGAAATACTGCTAATGGCTGGAAATGTTCAATGAGAATGTACACAATACTTTTTGCAAGTTTGGACTATGATAATATGGCCTATGATTGTGTTTATAAATGTTTGGAGGAGCTGTTTCTAACTCTGAACTTCTAGGTTCTTGGTGGCATTTCAATTTCTATTAAGAAATATGTGAATGTTAATTGTGTTTCTCTTAATATATTTCTGGCGTATTTATAAAATGTGATTTTGTGTTTGCTCTTGTTTAAGATGGCTTGGATGTGTGAGGCTGGATCATGCAACCTGCTCATGTAAGACACAGCTTTTGCTTTGAATTTGAATATCATACATGAGAGAGTGTAGTTTTTCTATGTGAGTTTGAACCAAAGAAAATATGTTTCCCTATATCAAAGGATTAAATTGATTGCAAAGATAATATCTTCTGAAGTGGTATTTATGATCTTATCCTTTTATCACTTTCAAAGATATTTGTGCCACTATCTTTTGTTGTATGGTTATAATCCATGCAGTGAAACTAAATTAGGAAATTAAAAAGGCCATTCCCCTCCAATTTGATCTGCAGTGGGTCAAATTTATAATGAATAGTGTTTTGCAAGGAAGTGATGGTTTAGAGTCCATAGAAAAACAACTTCGCTAATGCTGCTCAATTCAAGACGTGAGAGTTATATGATACATTTTTAATTGCTTCATTTAATGGATTAATACAAAGAGACCCTGGAAGCTAATAAATAAAATATGGTTTTTTTAATATATTTGTTTATATATATTCTGCCTTGCTTTAATATCAATTAACAACATTCCATGTCATATTTTGTATTTTGTTCTTTTAGGTGAAGTAAATTAATTATTTGAGCTGGATGCAGAGTTTAAGTACAAGTCAAATACTTGTACTTAAAGGATAAAGGTAAATCCCTTATTATAAGAAATCCTTAGAAATGCTGACTTCAAAATAAATTTTGCAGTGATATTATGCAGGAATAATAAAGTATATGAAGTAAAATTAACAGTAAAAGTATACAAATAACTTTCAAATATTGATAAGTATCCTTAAGACAATGAACAAAGTATCTGAAGTGCTATATTTAAAAAAAAAAGTGCTTTCTTTGCATCGAGATATTTCTTATTTATTTGGTAGTCACTTTCATAGCATGTCATCTATTAACATCAAATATATGCAATACTTAAGGTCTTCAGCATGGCTACGCAATTCTTTCTTTAATGTGAACTTACCAAATAAACTTAATATTCCCCTTGGGATAAATTAGTGTGAATGTGAGCAGCCCTGCCTGGTTAGGCAGGTCCTCTCTATGGTCATCTTGTTGTGGAGATACTCCTGAAAAGTAGTAAAACATGAGATCAGTCACAGGGAAGTGGAAGATACCAACCTATCTGGAATACAGGCAAATCTGGGCAAGATTTGTTTGTTAGCCCTGCTCTGGACATACCAATATTTCTTTAGGTATATAGTTGGAAATGTCAGATTTCTTTAGGTAGTTCGTGCTGTATTTGCGTCTGTTATTTGATCACATATGGGTGTGGGAAGAACCTTTGCAACTGATACGGAAAGGTTAGGAATGCCATTACCTACGTAACCTTACCAAAACGTATATATATATTTATTATATCATATTTATT
>VXAK01005623.1:0-17960 GCA_013399435.1 Arenaria interpres | reverse complement strand
TCAACAAAAACAGCATCAAAACAGTCAGACCTGTCAGGTTTGATAGCTTTATTGTTTAAGTGAGTAAGATAAACTACTTACTCGCTGACTAAATCATTTCTAATCATAATTTCTGTATGTGTTTGGACTTTTCAATTTAGAATGACAGCAGTACAGTCTGTCCAGAAGTAATTGCTATAAATATGCCAGATGTTGTAAAAATCTGGACATATTCATTGTAAGAGAAAAAATGAAGCAAATACCATAAGAATGCAGAAATACATGACTTAATGATGTAATCTATATTTTTGGCATTATAGGTCAAAGAAATAGAGTAAAAAATCCAGAGCATTTATTAATACTTATTAATATTGCAAAAGGTTATTTCTCTATACAATTTTTGATAGTGTCTTGATTCTAACAGAGCTTTGCTTGGCTGGAAATTTGAGGGCTTGCTCAAAGGGTACTAGCCCATGGAAAAATAATAAAAGCTGAGTGCATGTGTGCATATCCGCACACATGCGTGGGTGGCAGTAGTAAGGTTGTCCTATTTTTACTACTTATTACAGCTAAAAGCACGTCTATTAAATTAAAAAAATATAATTAACACTCCACAGTCCTTAAGATATTCCATCGTATCAAGCATATTAAAGTCAGAAATAAAATCTGAATAAACTCAATTGCTACCTGAATTAAAGCACTGTGACCTGGAGTAATAACTACAGACACACAGGAGCATTGAACTAAATACTCTTTCCCCTATAAGCTTTGTCACATAAAAAAACCCCCAAGAACACATGAACAGCAATGGAATATACCAAATATATATACGCACAGACATATACATTTTGCATTTCTAATGAAGAGGTAAGTTTTACAAGGAGTACTACCATAAATATATTTTAGTAAATTAAAATAGGTTTAGTACCAAGAACGTACTATCTCAGTATGTCCCTAAATTCTAAGATCAAATACATGCTAACTGGCTAGTATATTATATATTGCTACCTTCTATTGGTTAAAGGTAAGACACAGCCAATTGCACAGGTGTAAGCTATACATCATTAAACTGGTAGTGGAAATTTAGCTTTAGTTTAAATAATAGTTAACTCATGAGCCAATAGAATCAGTTTTGCTTCCCTTGTCTTCAGTTATCACATGATTAATTACCACATTACAATTACTTATGCTCAAACATTCTTCTACTACTGTTAGGGCTGTAAAGCTAAGGATCAGGGCCAGAAAAAATGAAATTACTATCTACAGGATATTGTTGGCTCAAGTCAGACAGTACAACTATTACAGATACCTGCATGCCCTGGTTTATTTTAAATAAAGGCTTCTTTTACTGTAGTTATGAAAAGCTTCCAACCCACAGTTTGTGCAGCTGCTATTATTTTACACGTTCAAAATATTTACCAACCATTACCATAGAATCTTGGCATTAGTTGCCCTTCATGGTCCAAACCTATACAACTGATGAGACAGACACTCATTTAGCACTCATGGTTTCTTCTTAACCAGATACTTTAAACCCAACACATCTCTTCACAATATTTAGGGGGATTCCCCCATCGGATATTTTGTTGCTGATACAGAATACCAGATAACCTCCCACAGCCTTATTCAAGCGCATTGTTGATTCAGAACATAATACTAAAACTGTGTTTTTTCCCACAGGGAGTGAATTGCTTGTGAAAACGAAAAGAACTCTTCAAAGCTAACTAGTATCTCATCCTTAACGCAAGTACAGGAAGTACAGTGTCGGTATCTTTTTAAAGGTATTCCTCCAAGAAGAATAAAATACATGAAGTATTTGTAAAGCAAATACGTCAAATATCTAGATTTCACAAGACCGTAAAAAAAGAGGGGTCTGAAAAATCCACACTGAGACAACGAATGCAAACAACAGATCATATTTGTAACTGATGCTGACCTGCATCTAAATATGGTCACTCAAAGCATACCAGCAAAATTCTGATTTTAACATATATGTATCTAAACCAACCTTATACACAAAACAGTTTAATAATGAGCTGCCCTTCAAAACCTTTTAGTCTCCTTAACTTACCTTTGATATAAACCGCATTTTTAATAAGAATCTATAATCTACTCCATCTGTTTTATTATACCCAGATAGACGGTTAAAGGAGTAATAATGGTTTCTCTGAGATGTTCAACTTCCTTTTCAGTCCTGACAGGCCCCTTCCTTTGCAGTGCCACTTGTTCATGACAGAAAATGGACCAATTCTTCCTCCAACCCAAGGGCAACGAATCTCAAACAGTGAATTCTACAATATCATAAACACTGATTTTAAATGGCTATTTTATCAAGGTCTATTATTTTGAATCCTCTTCATAATGTTACTAGATTGCAATAGGTAAGCTTAATGTGATAATTAACTTACGTAAGATACCTGTTACAGACTGTTTTACTGATAATAATGGATGATTCTTAAAATAATTCTTTCTATTCACAAAGGCATTTCAAATAACTAAGTCATCTTTCAGCTCTAAGAAAAATGTATCTATCTAAACAGAAGCTTGGTGAAGAAACACTGTTTTGAAACTGGTTCAGATGCCACTGATTTACAATTGTATAATATTTTAAAAAATATTTTATCCTAAAATTGTCTTCACTCAGGCATCAATTCACTGATTCAATGATTGATTACAGGAATCAACCTCTTCACAAGACGGATACACAAAAATATTGCGGAAAAATTAGTGAGGTATTTTAAAACTTACCACTAATTTTACTTTTCAGCTGAAGCATAACGTTATTAAGACTGCAGTCAAAGGCTAAGAACATATGTTATTTGATGTCTTAGATGAATCATGCTATGCAATAGATGTTCTGAAGTCTCATTTTTAAGAGGATCATCAGTGTGAAAGCTCTTAATACACTGCTTTACTCTGTCAAGATTTCTAATACCACCAGCTAGACTGCCTGATATGCCTCAAGGTAGATCTTCCTTGTTCTCACACAATCAAACACATACAGCATCATAATGAGTGCATGAAAGACTGACATCCATAAGGTGCCCCCTGTGAAACACTTCTCTAAAGTCTGATTATTCCAGGACCCAAGCATAACAGTCACAGTTAATGATGTCAGCTGCCACAGCATGATGCCTCAGGCATTCCTCTCCAAGGTCATCCAGCAGCATTTCGTGTTTCACATCTATGTTATTATTGCCTTTAAGCACAAACGCAATTATCTGTCCAGTGTGTCTGGACTTCTGAGTACGCACAACAGAAGCCACTAAACGCTAAATTACAAAATGCAGCAATCCTTACACCTCAAAACTTACAACACTTCTGTTGCTCTCTCTAAAAATTAAAATATCACCTTTAACATTATTTTATTCTCTGGTTTTACAGCACTTACAGCAAAGATCACTTAAAATTGCACCTCCCGGAAATGAGTAATTCCTAACCCTAAGAATAAGGGTTTACAGATTGACAGTTAAACAGCAGGTATACATGAATGAGAAACTGTGGGAGTTCAAGCCCTATCAGTGATCCAAGTCTAAGGTACGTAAAACCTTACTACTGCAGCAGCTTAGTGTTCGGAAAGGGGGACGGATATGGAAGTAGAGTCACAGTGAGCAGACCATTAGGAAAAGACAGTTAAAGTAATGGACAAATGAAATAGCTCCAGCAAGGAGTAAGCAGTGTAACTTTACCAGGACAGCACACTTAAGACAAGTATGTTTTAGACAATGGTTTCATGTCTTGTTAAAAGCCAGTGCAGGTTTTCCCATCTCCAAAAATTCAAGGAAAGTACTAATCTACAAAGCAGATCTCTACATGTTCTTAGAAGTAGATGTAAACTCAGCCGGGGCGGAGGGCGGGGGGGAGAGCAGAAGACAAGGACTTTCTTTTGTTTTACTTTATTGTTGATATCTGGGTTACATTCCTGTGACATTTTCATTTAAGGTCTTCAAAGATTTATTGTGAATAATACACTTACTGGTCACTTCTCTGTCCAGCAAGACCTAGTCTTTCAAAGATTATGCCAGCTGTCTAGTAACAGTGTTCTGAATATCGTCATAGGATTGAAAAATATAGAAGCTAAGGTCTTTCAAAAGGACTGCAGCTCATTTCTCTTAAGTCCCATTTCTGTATATCAAAGTGTTCCAGAGCAAAGCACATCCCAGACAAATAACTACAGCCAATTGCTAGAGTTTCAATCAGCACTAAGCAAATGTTTGACGATACATGTACTTGCTGCCCCTGTGGCTTTCAGTAAATAGTAGAAGTGAAATATGTCACAACTAAACTAGTATAAATTTCAAAATACTTTTCAGCTGTGGAAAAAAGATAAAGCATAGATAAAGTCCCACAAAAGAACTTTAAGGAATTTTGTTCAAGCCACGGGAAGTCATCAGGATTAACCGAAAAGCATGTAATTCTCTGGATCAGAATCTCACTAATTGTCTAATACGTGTCAGAACAGCATGGAAAAGAAACATCTCAGAAACCACTCTCTACTCCCACACACGTTCTTGTGCGCAATGGAAGAGTGAGGAAACCTGCAGTCACAATGTTACTGTGCTCCTTTGAGAAACAAATTGTGACTGACATTACTACAATGTAACAAAACCAAAAACCAGTGAAGTCAGAGGTCACATTTGCTCTCTCACTGGTAGCACAGCAAGGTCATTACAGAAGGCAACATCAAAGCATTTGCCTTGCTGTTGCTTTGACACTGTTTTCCCAGATACCACCCCTTACAGGAATGGTTCCATTAATTTTTAGGCACCCACAGTGCTCAGTTTACACTCACTTCCAATCTCTTTCTTCCCTTATGACACTTTTTTGAAAACACATCCTTTTTCACTTTCGAGAGTTGTAGAAGACCACAATTTGCTGTCATTCCTAGTTAAGGATCAGATTCCAGTGATTAACAGTGTGGGTTCAGATCCACTGTGATAGAGGATTTAATCCTCAGGAAATGATAACCAAAAGGCTTCTGAATACTTGATTCAGCAGATGGTGAGACAATTATTTTTTTTTCTTATATTCCTCCACAATACAGAATTACCAGCCCATTGAAAAAAAACCACATCCCAGGGTTGTGTTTCCTCTCAAATTAAGAAATTAAAGCTAGAAAGCCAAAAAGAAATTTACTGATAATGAATTACTAACACCTGGGACTACGCAAACTAGGTTAATCTAAAGATGTAAATGTATTAAAGTATTAAATGAATTGAAGTTATGGTGATTATGTACAAATAGCTAATCCATAATCCTCTGATGATTGTCATCTTACTCCTTTACCATATATTAATGAAAGCGAGAAGAAGAGAATTAAGAATGTATATTACTCTCTGAAAGAGACACCCCTCACTTCTGTTAATGGAACATAAGCAATTAGCCTTGTAGTGCATTAACTAAGTACCGCATTTGAAACATCTAAACTAAGTAATAAAGACGTTTTCAACATCAGTGAGATCAGGCTGTTTTCCAATAATATCTCTAAGGCTAATATTAAACAATGACTAAGATGACATAAAATTTAGGAAAGGTGCAATAGAAAGAATATAGTCAATAGGTACACCTTACAAGTGTCCATGTAGATTAGTGCAGGGAATAAAAGCATGCATTTAACAATCTAGTTAAAGGAGATTATATTTTCCTTGTAAGAAAAAAAACCCACAACTTGTATCAATTATCCATCCGCCTTTCATTGTATGAGAATCAGCCTACATATTATTGCAAATATTTTTACATGAACTAATAAAGCATTAAATGTTTAACTTGACTGGTTTTATCATGCAGTCTATATTTCCCTTAATCATTTTATTTATAATAAACCTGAATTCTCAGTAAGTATTAAAAAGAAAAATTAATTTAACAATACATATTTTACTGGCCAATACCCTTATTTGTTAACACTTGCTGGGATTGGTTTTTAATCAACAACCAATTGCTAAATTAAGTTAAAGTAACAAAGTTACAAAGGAGGGTGGAGGGGAGGAAGGAAGAGAGAGGTGTGGATATGTAGTGATAGCTATCCTAACAACGTAATTCACAACATCCCTATAAAAAATTAGATCATGTCTGGGTGACGTACATATGAATGGTTCTGTGTAATTTCTTTAATTAACGTAACCTTCACCATGATCCATTTTAGCACAACAAATCAAAATGGTTAATATTACTAGAAGTTATACACTAAAATAGCTCACAGCTACTCTTCTTATATTTCTTCTATGACTTCTGCTTTGATGAAAACAAGTATTTTGATTTTTCAGATTTAAAAATCCTTCTACTCCTATCATTCGGTTTCCGATGTAAATCCATTGTTACAGTACAGTTCAAAATGTTTGCTCAGAGGGACAAATCTGGCAAAGCTACAAATGTTTGTCACCTTCTTCACCTGGCTGCATGACAACATTTGAGTAAAACATTCAGTCCTATAAGTTCTTTAAATGCAGCCCAAAGATCGTCTTCTAGATTCTCATCCCTGAGATCATGAGAACTGAAAGGAACTTACTGTTCCTACTCCTGACAGGATGAAGACTAAACCACAGTTTCCTTGAGCTTCCAATATTGCTTTGTGTCATAACTGATGCTTCAGGCCTAGTTCAGTTAGGACAACAGTTACTGTTCTACTGAATCAACTGTACTGTGGTGCACTTTTATAGTATCTTGGTACTGTGTAGTGCAGTAGAAGTTGCAAATTCCCAAATAATTTGTGTCTGTCTTTCCCAGCATGCCAAAGCACGTATCTAAGAGGCTGCAGAGAATCTCTCTCCTTTCAAGGCTTACATACAAATAACTTATTACAAGTAATTCCCTTATTTCATCATGGTTCTAGACTTTTTCACAACCATTCTACACAGCATTAACATGGCACTTCCATTGACATCATAACCACTCAGGCACTTGCACTGACATGGTAAAGACTCCGCTGGGGCTGTTATCCCATCCAAGGAAGTATAAGAGACACTTCACTGACACTGTAACAACTCCAGTGCCTGGAATGTGAGGGTAATGGCTCCTCTGGGGCTGTTTACTTGTCAGTGAAAGCATCTATGAGACACTTTCGCTGATGTATCAAAAGTGCTTGCACCAGTATCACAACCAAAACCCTAGAAATCTGGCAATAAAAATGAAATTATCAAGCTAAAAAAAAAATTTTGAAGTGCTCAATGAAAACAGAACTTTTCAGGAGACTTGTATGTTTGTTTCAGTTTGACTGAAATATCCTCATACATACAAATATTACCAGAAAAACTCAAATAAACACCCACCTCCTCCCAGATAAGACATCAGCAGGCACGGAGGAAGAGAGTGCCTTAAAATAACAGTGAATGTGCTGGCCCCTTATGAATTGTAGTTGTAATAAACTTTATCTTTAAATTAGTTCTTTATCAAAAAATGTTTTAATTAATATTTCATAACTTCTCAAGAAAACTAATGAATAGTTAGGAGTCAGAATAAGTAATTTTCAATCTATTGGTTTGTCATGAGTGAGTTGAACTGCTTGATGAGTGCTTGTTAATAAAATGTACATTTTGTAGCCATAATCCTTCAAAAAGTAATGGTCATGGGAAAATTACTAATGAATGAATTATCTGAGGCCACAAACTAATTATCAGCCCTTGTGCAATTTGTTAAACTAAAATAACAAATCCAATTAGCTTTCCCAAGCTATTTGTAACTAACAACAACTAAGAATTATAATTACCATTAGAAGCCATGAATGAGGGACTGTTGGTTTATATTATTTTTGTTACAACATCTTCAAAATGTTCTCTTTGCATCTACTGTATGGACGCAGTTTTTCTGTTAAGAAAATCCCCTTCAATAGATTCTCCAAGGACTGCTTTTGTAGATCCTACAAGATTGGCAGGAACACAGACCTAGTGCTGAGGGTCCATGTGCTACAACCTAGAAGATGTCTAGGAGAAGTTTCGGAAAGCTCACAACCGGCAATGAACACAAGCCAGTGCTGAGCTAGAACAGCAAAGGCAACACTTTAGTAATTAAAAGCAATAGGAAGGTGATAACATGCCTACACAGCTAATGAAGACGTCATGCACTATCAAAAAGAAATGCCCATAGACAGAATTTCCTATTGACTTCTCCCATCCTGTAGATCATATCCATACAGCCACTCTGCTATCTAAAAATTAAACTTGTATATATTAACTTTGAAATTGTATGACTTTATTTCTATAATTGTAAAACATTATTAGCCATGTACTGATTTCAGAATTTGTTGCAAATATCTAGATACAGACAACCACTCATACAACCAAAACAACCCCAAGTAATTTCCCATATACGTTGGAATGTTTGTGTTGTCAACCACTTATTTTTATTCAGAAATTAATTCTAGTCAGAAGGAACCTATTAAGATGATATCATCAGCACTGCATGTGGTAATGCATTAATACCTCAGATGGTACTCACATTTTGCTATTACAATCTTACTTCAATTGGAGGGTGGCTGCTTTTGAACTCTATTGCTTTCTTCAATTCAGTTTTTCTTTGGTTTAGAACTTACCTGGAACTCTGAAATTAAGTTTATTTTTTCAATGTTATGCAAGGACATTGGACTGTAAAACTCTGTCTTCTGAACCATAACATTAAATAGTTCGGCCTTGGATACAAGTTATCTGAGAAACACCTATAGAAGCCCACATTGAGCTACAGAGAAATCACTGCTATGCGGTGATCAAATTGCAAGAGCAATACTTGTCACACACCAGATTATAACAGCAGTAAGAGAAAATAAAGAAAAACAGCCTTAGTAAACTGAAATTAAAACACCTTTCAAGGAAAAAATCACTCCAAATATGTAAGACACCTGAAATAAGTTCAAGCACAATTTTAACCTTGTTGTGTGAGTAATGAACGCTTGTGAAAATAAGGCAAAAAGCTACACATTCATATTTTGTGCCTGTAAACAGGTCTGTGAAACTGTTATATGCACATCTGAACTGTACTGTGAAGGAAAACACTGGCTTTATTTTAAGGAGAAGCTCCGAAGACATGTGGAGCTACAATTGGGCTTTGTAATTACCCACAGCCTAAAGACCAGGGCATCCTTCAAAAGGGAAATCATGATACGGTGCTGTATTTAGAAATCAACCTCCCCACACGTATGCAGGTGGGGGAGAGTGGGGTAGGGACTGCAGAAAGCCCAGAAATAAACCCATCAAGACAGTTAGATTTTTTCCTGAAATAGAAGGAAACGGAGAGGGAAAGGAAAAGGGAAGACCACGCCACCCCAAACAAAAAAAATCCACCAGTACTAAAGGAATTACCAGCAAAGATTAGATTAGAAGTCTATCAAGTCCTTGCTCTTATCAACAGGCTTCACTTGTGGTACAGGTGGGGTCAAGATAACTCTGGAAAAAAAACAGAGAATGAAAATCAATTTGTAGTTTGTGAAAACAGGGACTGTTTGAGATACTGAACATGTTTATTGCTCTGAAACTCATTATGTACAAGAATCCACATATTGAGTAAATATCACGATAGCTAAAAAGAAAGAAGAATCCAAAGTTTCAAAAAAAGGTGTAGGTAAAACAACAAGATGAGAAAAAAAAATTCCCAACAACTGCAGAGTCACTGGGGGAACAGGAAGGCTACAGCTGATCTATTTTATATGTTCTTAGTGCACAGTTATAGAGACCAAAAAAAGAGAAAACAATTTGAATATTTTCAATAACTCATTGTGACAATTATTTTACCACAATCTCTATTTTTGATGAAGCAGATGTATTTAGTGTTTACACTCACAACATCTGGACGAAGTGAAAAGCTCCTGAAAAAAGTATGACCACTTCAGTAAAACCATTAACAAGCACTTGGTTTCAGCGAAGAATTTAAACGTATGCTTGACTGTAACAGCCCTTAAACTTGACAGAAACCAACATGACTTCAGTAGATAACAAAAGCTAAAAACAAATTCCCTGACAGGAACAGACCAACAGCTTTATCACCAGTAGCTTTATCTACAACAACTGCCAATTTACGCACAGACAAGGCTGAATTTTAACAGTTGCTCAAAGCATAGGGACACAAAGCTAATTTCAGCGTGGAAACAGCTAATAAAGCCAGCTTTAAAACGAACAATCAACAGAAACGGCCTCTGCAAAGCATACCCTCACACGCACTGAAATATGTAAGATCACTTCTCAGCACAGCCCCTCCAGCACCGAGAGCCCTCCAGCCCAAAGCCCACGGGCAAGTAGTCAAAGGAAACCAAAGTTAGCCACCGTACCGTTAGGAAAGGAGAAGTGAGGCAAGGCGGCACCATCTTCAGCCGGCAGTTTCGATAGCTTCCCGGAACGAAGCCGTCCCCCAACCCTCCACAGCCCTCACACACGGCGGCAGCCCGCCCGGAGCCCGGCGGCTGAGGCGAGGGGCTGAGGCGCGCGGCTGAGGCGAAGGACTGAGGCGAGGGGCTGAGGCGAGGGGCTGAGGCGGGCAGCTGAAACGAGGGGTTGAAGCGGGCTGAGGCGCGCGGCTAAGGAGACGCGAGGCGTCACGTGCCGGCGTCACGTGCCGTCGCCCCGCGCGGCCTCATCCTGCCCCGCCCTTCGCTTTCTAGAAGCTTCTGGAAGCTTCTGGGCAGAGCGCTCTGAGGCGGCTGCGGTGGTGCGGTCCCTCGCCCCGGGATAAGGCAATCGGGAGGGTTTTCTCTTAGTTTCTTCAGCTGGTTTGAACACCGACCAGGAAAGGAAGAACTTTTACCTCGTGTTTTCACACAAACGGGTTAGATACCAACGCAGAGCTGCGGCTTTAACATCTGCTGTGAGGCGTTTGCTGGAGCTGAGGCAGCAGGGTGCCGGCGGCCTGTGCTGAAGGAGTTCCGGACTCTGCTGGGAGAAGCTGCTTCAGGTTGCAGTTCTGCTGAGGAAAAGGCATTGCCTGCTGCCTCAGGTAAGTAAATCTACGGCGCGATTTATTAGGAATGTGGTGCACCTTTCACATACGTGAGTTCTGGGTTACTGTTTTGTATGAGGTAAGTACTTATTTCTTTACTGCTTGTTGAAGTTTAAAGGTAGGGCTCTGGCTTGCAGCGTAATTTGTATACGGAAGTTATTACAAATCTCATTCAGTCCAGTGGTTTGTGTTTAGTAAAACTCTGGGTGTAGACTTACCATAGACAGAGTTGGTTTTCCAGGGGAAAAAAAGTTTTCAAAACCTAAATTTTTAGTTAGAAAAGTTGGCTATATGTGAATTTCTAAACGAAATGTTGACTTGTTCCCATTGAATATGAAATGATACACTTTTTAAAAGTTTAGAAGCCATCTTAAAATGAGTTAGTTGTTCTCTACTAGTTCTATGAAAAAAGCTAGTGTAATTTAATCGCTTGGTAGTCTGTTCATTAGCTACTTGAAAATTAATAATTCAGGAATATAAGAAATGTTTTAGGTACCCATATTATTAATACTGATGAAATATAAGAGATTGTATTCATTTTAATGCTGGATACTTGAATATGTATTGTCTACTGTATGTGTAATATAAATTCTATATCATTTAGTGTCACGAACAAGCCACTTAAATTTTTTTCATAACTGTGGTGAACTTCTCACGTAAAGGTATTACAAGCTTCAGGCTTATGTTATGTCTGCTAGTGTATATCTTGTGTAATATTCACACTGTTTTAGATAGGTTTTGAAGGAGGTATTTTTATTTTACATTATTTTTATTTTAAACACGGGGATGGCTCACTGGATCGCATATGATAACAAGTGCTATCTGAAGGAAAATATGATAATAAAATTGTGTCAGGATAGTGAACTTAGCATGTTATAATGCTAAACTTTACAGATTGTGATATTTTATAGATAAATCTCTTGGGGATATAAGTGGTATTTTATTTTTGCAGAAGGTGGAATCAACAGTCGTAATTACACACTGGTAAAAATTTCCTGCTTAACGTCTGTCAGCTTCACGCAGGCAGCACTACCTGTTTGTCTTGTGTATTTGCTAAGATGCAGAATATAAAGCCTTGCAAAGTTTTAAATGGAAACTTTTTATTGTGTATTTCATGCATCTGCTTACTAATGCTCTCATAGTAAAATATCTTAAAATGAAGAGCTTCATATTAGTCTGCCTAGGTAGCTAGAACAAGGATTTGCTGGAAAACTTATTTCTTCATAATATTGATATTATCTTTGCTATTTTGATATTTATCCTGCGCTAGTTTCTTCTAGTGTTTGGAGCTTTATTTTACGCTTAGACCACAACACATCCTGTTAATTCAAGGCAGAAAAATTTATGCTTTTGCTGCAGTTCTTTCATGGCTGTGTCTATTAATGCATTTGTATGTTATTTTCAGGCACAAAACAAGCTTGTACACAGTAGGTTAAGCAAGAAAATGATGCAAACATTAGCACGTTTATAACTGTCATTCCTTTATTTACCATGCAGTGATGAAGACATGTAATCTCCACAGCAAAAGTCTGTGATTCTCTGCCAGCTGGCTGCCTGCCTTAACTTAAGGGAATAGTAATAAATGGAGCCCAAGCAAATGGCCACCATCTGGGTAAAGCTCAAGTGAGCTTGTTTGGACAAAGCTCCAGGGTCATGTAAATGAAATGGACTTTAATGTTAAGATGCATCTGTGAACATACAATTCGTCCTTATATAAAGTCTGTCTTGATTCAGTGCAGGTGCAGAAAGTTGGCAGTATTTATAAACTAGATATAATTTAGTGTTTTTTAAAGATGAACATCGTTTATGTGCATAAAAAGCCATCTGATGCCCATCTTCCAAAGCAGCCTTGAAAATAGAAAGACAATACTAAAAATAAGTAAAAAGCAAAAGGACATGGAGCAGCCATGTAGGTAATGCCTTCTAATGGGCTTATTCATGCATGTTGATTCTGTATTATTTTTATCAGTACAAAATAATATCGATGCTTTCGTATAAATAAGGACTTGAACATTTGTTAAGGTTTTAAGATTTTTGAATGCAAAAAAAAATGTTGCACTTAGCCACACTTCTTACCTGATACTCTTTTTAGCAGCTACAAAGTAATGCATTGTTAAACCTGTGGTATTTTGACCTCATTGCTTTAGTTGAATCCAGATTTAGTTTTTCTGCTTCTGATTGCTGAAATGTATTATTGCTACGTAATATTTTAACCTTTCTTGAGTACTTCATATTTTGATAGATATTTGTATTTGGCCTTTGTTTTTGGTTCTCATTCAGTAAAATACTAACTTAGCTTTGAGAAGATAGTTGATTATTTTTTAAGTTACTATGATAATTGAAGATAATACAATGCATGACTTGGAATGTTTTACTTCAGTCTGTGCTTGATGGTAAATGTTTCTTTCAAAGAACTGGTTAGTGCCTCTGTGTATCGCTTCTACCATTAGGAATCTTAACCTGACCTTTAGCTGTAGTTCTGAGTCATTGGGTGATCTTTTTGTTGCTTGACTGACCATGTCTTTTCAATACACAGCTATTAGTTTTGGTACAATTTTTCATTTTTAATTTTGCTTGTATGTATCTATATTATGCAATGTATATACATGTGCTCCATGTTTCAGCAAAACAAAACCAAACCTGCATCTGCATACTGTTGTTGTTGAAAACACGTAAACATACATGTAATAAAGACGACTGTAAGTCTATGTTGTCAATTATGGGTGATGCAAACTTTATCAGCTGCCTTAAAAATATGAAAGAAGCTAAATTCCTAGTTCACAGCTTAAAACTATTGACAGATTCAGACCATGCAGCGGCAACCATGATCAGTGTTGCCATTTCCATTCCCTGCCACACGCACATGCCAGATGACTTTCCATTTTTGCTTTTTCCTTATTTGTACAGAACCTTATAGATGCACTGGAACTTGCTCTTGTATGTGTGTCCAGCAAGAAGAGAAGAGTAGCCTGTTTCTGCCAATTAAATTCTCTAGCACCATGCTTTTCACTGAGTGATGCCTCAGCTGGACTTGCAATGTATTTACCCTTTACGTTAACAGAACTGAGGCACAAGCGAGGACTCTTGTGGCTCATGAAGAGCAACTCTTCCAGCTGAAGTAAAGGGATCATCCTTTTCATTGAGCCAGTGGGAGCTGTGCTAAGCTTCTCAGCTGGAAGTTGCTCTTTGCATCTTGCAAGAGACAGATTTAAAAATCATTCCTTTGAGGGCAGCTGGGGTGACAAATTTGTTTGGGAATTAAACAGATGCCCCTCAAAACTATGCACTTATTTTTAAAATCCAGTTACCATAACAACTGTACAGTACTTCTGCTCTCAAACAAAGCCCTTTTTTTTGTGTGTTAGGAAGCTTGCACTCTAGGATAGAAGCTGATTTACTTTCCCTGAGGAAACTCACCATATGACATGCAAAATGTAGTGGAGTGAGAAATGCAAACTGGAGCCGTAAAAACACATTAGAAATAAAATAGCTTATACCCTTTCAGAGTTCTTAACTTTTTTTTTCCTAATAAATAGGAAGATTAAATCAAACTGTAACATTAATAGTATCAGGACAGTGATCAATAGGACATAGTGTTATGGCAATAGCTCTGATAGATTATGAAAGGGTTGAATGCCAGACCCTGGTGCCCTCGGGCATATGTAAGTAGTCATCACTAAGAAGCCTACAGATGCCACATTTGTGTTCTCTACTAAAGATACTGTTGTATGGTCCTGATTGGCAAATACAGTATAATAATGATCAGTGTAACTTGTGCTGAGTTAGTGAATACTATATGCAGTAATTTATGGATCAGATTCTTCCTGTCTTCTGACAACTGAATAATAGTTTCAATTTTATACCCTCCTCTGCATTAATGTTATCCCATTTCTGCACGTTAACATGGTCTTTTCTTTTCCCCCTGTTCTGTTGTAGTGTGGCAGTTATGCTAGTATCTGTGTGATCAGTTAGTGATTTAATCTAATTGAGAGCCTTCCAGTAATAATAATTCAATTCTGTAATGCCCCCATAATATTGTGCAGTGAACACCTTGTCATCATAATATAATTCCAAGTTGTCATAAGCATACTTTTTCAGTTTTAACATCAGAGAGGTAAAAAACGGCTGTCTGAGAAGATTTTGTAAAAGGGGAGGCACTCCCTAAATTTTGCTACTAAAAGAACACAATTTTCAATGTCCTGTGCAAATTATGTTATCATAATTTGCAGTTACAGATCATGGCAGTAAGTGAAAGAATTGAAACTTATGTGTCATTCTTACTAGTGTAGTTGATTTTGCTGCCTGAGAGTTGCTCTGAGCACTTCTACCCTTTGCCATTTTATCTTAATGCATTGTAGTTTGCAAAGTTTTTTGAAAAGAGAAAAATTAGCAATTCTACAGTCAATAGACAATGAGCAGATAGTATTTCTGAAAAAAAAACAAAAACCAAAACCCAACACCCAAAGCAAAACATGCAAAAAATATTAAAAAAAGAAAAACATGGTCCTTTACATGTTTGAATTTAATCTTGTAGAAAGTGTTGCTGTCATAACATCTGCAGAAGTTCATTGCTTTCAAAAAAGATTAACCAGATTATTCTAAAACTTTGTTAGAAGTACTTGACACTGGTATATGCCTTCCATATGTTTACATTCTTTTTTTATTGTATGTTTTACATTTCTTACACCATTTGGCATTGTATATCTGCATTTTTATGCATGTGAATGTGTGAACAGAAAAAAGAGCCTTTGTTGCTTAGTGCAAGCAATTTCATACGTCTAATAGTGTGTTAAATACATATTCTAATTGTTAGAGGTTACTTAAATCTACAAGAAATAAACTTACCATTTAATTAACTCTAAAGCAGATTAATCGACAAATGTATGATTAGGTAATTATTACCTTTTTACAAGTCCTGTTGCCACTAACAGAATTCATAATGTAGAATGCAAGACTTAAGAGTCAATATGCCATTTGGGAAACATGTGGAACCATATAATTGACATTTCAAAACGTACCAACTACCGCTGCAACAAGATGCTTCTGTAATGTACAATTCAGTGCCATGTCAAGGTATGATGTACTTTATTTTAGCAACTTGCATGGTCGCAAAAGGCCTCTCATGCTGATAAAAGCAATCGAGTTGCAAATTACCAGGACTGCTTATGGAATAAGGAAACATTTATTAAGGCACTGTTTCTGCTGCTTGCCTACTAACATTTCTATTCTAATGACTTCGGTTACTTTCTTTGCTGTTTACTTCAAGGACTAATCACTGAGTGACAATTCATAGAGCCAGGTGCTGGAACATCAGAACAAGTGTAGTTTGACTACTGGGGAACTAATCATATTACTCTATTATTTATCTTCATATGTTTTTTTTTTTTCTCAAGTACTTTGTTTTGAGCCTAGTGTATATATATGGTCTAGTGTATATATAGGGTCTGTTAAGGAAGTCCTTAGGGAATGGTATCTTTGTACCTCATTTACAGATAAATGTTTTTTTACAGTTAGATTAGTACTCATCAGAGAATAGTGATTCGCAAGAAAACAGGGTTTAAAAATTGAGCAACAAAACCAGGAATCTCCAAAGTGAGATTTTTTGAATACGTTTTTCAATTTCTGTTCTTTGATGAAGGGCAAGTATTCTGCAACAGCAAATGCAATTTATGAAGGGCTAGCCTATTAAAAGGAATATTTTCATTCTGCTATAGTTAAGCTTAGAAGGTTCTAAGTTTCAAGACTGTTGCTGTCTCCCCAAAGTAAATTCAAAACTACTTTAAAATACACTTACAAACTCATAAAATTAACAAGGATTTGTATTTAATTAGAATTATAGAGATGTATTTTGTCTGAAGTTACTTTCCCAAATTTTAAATAAATAGGATTAAATACTGGAAGTGATTGTCCAGATATTATGGAATCTCCATTCTTGGAGACTTTCAAAACTTGATTGTCTGAGGCTCTGAGCAACCTGATCTGACTTTAAAGTTAACCTTGCTATCAGGAGGAGGTTGGATTAGATGAACTCCAGAGGTCTTCTCCAATCTCTATTTTCCAGGGATTCTGTGATGACTAAATAACAGTGCTAAAACAGGAAGAGTATAATTTGGTTTTCTATGCTTTAAAAGCATGTAGGGTTAAAACTGTATCTGCAGTGTGAAGACACGGTTCATGGTAAGATAGCTCCCACTGAAAGTGACAGTGACTGTCATGTTGAATGCATCCTTCAGACTAGTCCGGCTAATGGAGTATAAGCAAGAATGCTTAAACACTTCCCTCTCAGCCGGGCTTGCTTTCTCATTAAAAGTGTAGACTGTGCGTTTGTTTCGTGATAAAAATTACTATAAACTAAAGATTACCTGTACTGTCAATGCAATAAAAATAGGTATATAGCTTAGCAATAAAAAAGAAAAAATAATTTCAAAGCCCATATCAAATAGCTGCTTCAAATCCAGATGTAAATTAATTCTAGAAGCCTTGAAAAACGCTGTTTGAAAAATGTTCAAGCATAACTAAGATGTATGCTACCATATTTTCAATGTTTAGTATTTCTTATGTAAAAGATTATTATTTTTATATGGTGCAATTATTGCACCTGAGATAACGAATATCTTGAATATTGTTTCATTTTAGTTCTTATGAACAATATCCTCGGATCTTCTTCTTCCAGTTAGCATTGTGCCACCAGTCTATTTCACTATGCTTGCTATAATGGTAGAGAGTAGTTAATATTCTTCTACCGACTGAACTGTTACCTAAACAAATTGTAACTAACAGAACTCTGTTTTCTGATCTGTCACATAAAATGTGAATTATTACGTGTAATGTATTTTGCATAGTAGAAAAAAACAAATTGAGAAGGTAATTTTTGTTCTTGGAAGATTACAGTGTATTAGAAGAGGGAGTATGGCGGGAAAGAAAAAAAGATCTTACAAGCAAAGTCATCTTTTGGAGAGTAAATCAAATACCTGCCTATACAATTTGTTAAAACTGCGAGGCTTGACCTTCACTTCTAGATCTGACAATTCTCTAGTTCTGTAGTTGAATGGACAGTGAGCATGACG
>VXAK01005619.1:0-21848 GCA_013399435.1 Arenaria interpres | reverse complement strand
AGCAACGTGTGTGTTCGCAGTAATAAAGCTACCATAAAACTAATTTCTCTATTTCACATCAGACTGCAGTTACAGAGAGTTATGGTTTTGTTTCTGTCATGACAGTAAATAAAATAAGACACCCCCTTGTACTCTTATCTAAGAGAAGAAAGGAAGAATAAGTATTTTTTTTGCATGTCGCTTAAAAGAGTAACACTCCAATGAACATGTGTCCTATTTCCAAGTTTTCTGATTTTAGTGGTTTTAGACTGAGGTCAGCCTTTGTTTGATACTGGCATTAGTTGTCTTTGACTCTTCTTTTAAGACAGTTGGTCAAGCTACTTTTAATTTTTTGGGCTTTCCTACATCTTGCCAATGAAATGGAAAAGTAGTGCTTCAGTGTTTGTCTTATGAAGACAAAATAGTTAACAGTTTTTGAAGGCTGCTATTCTGAAAGATGCTGTTTTGGCAGGAAAGTATAAATAACAAAATTAGGAACGGATCTGTACTCCTCTGTAGTAGGAGTGGAAATAAAATGAAACAAAATTGAACGGGTTCTTTAAAAAAAAAAAGAGAGAGAAATCTTGCTCACTTTGGGCATGGTTAATTCTTTCCTTCACAGATCTGCACCCCCAGATTCCTTTCCTGGCCTTGATATACCAGGTGATAAAGGCTTAAAAATTATTGGAAGTCGTTGGCCTTGGGTCTGATTGGCTGGAAAATCCAGACTTACTAAATTACTCTATTTTGTTAGAGCAGTCCACTGAGCTTGATTTAAATTAGCGTTAGAAAAAGGATGTTTATTTAAGACTGAAACGGCCATCTGGAGAGTCTCTTTTCAGTCATTTTATAACTTTCTCAACCATTTTCTTTGCAAATAAACTGTAGTGATTAATGCTTGGTTTCTTCTGAGAAGTTAGAAAAAAAATCCAACTAACGCTTTTATGAGTAAGATAGCATTTCTAGAAAAAAAAAGTTGGAGTTGTTTTCTTGCATAATTTGACCTGATGTAAAATACCAGGGTTTTTTAAAGCTAAGTTTAATTAAATATCTAGTTTCTGCCCAGTGCAAATAAACTTTTCAGGGGGAAATGAAAGGTTGAAACCAATCAAAATGAGGTGCTGTGTGTATACAGTACTTAATCATTCTTACTGTGAGAACCTTGTTTTTACAAGTTGGCGGTATTACAGATATGTTGCCAATTTCTGCTTTTACTCAAAAGTTCTAGGCCAGGGGGGACTGTAAGATCTTGTGGTATGACCTCTTCTAAATCACAACCCACTGAACTGTATCTGTTTATGTTACTGAGGCCAGTAATTTGTCTTTGACTAAAGAAAAATTTTCTGGCTAACCTATGCTTTGCAGAAAGACACGTGCTCATCATTTGAAGACATCAGAAATTCTGCTCTTAATTACTTCTTCCCATGGCTAGATCCTTACAGTTCAAAAGTAAACAGGATGCTTCAAATTTAGTATCTGATTTATAGTGAATTTTTGGCTTTAGTTTCCAGCTACTTCAGTTTCCAGGTATTTTTCCTTAAAAAAAAAAAATAATGAAAAAGGCCTTTTAATGTCTGATCTGCTTTGAGATGCAGAATTAGTAGTGAATGCAGTATTATCATTGGTTACCTATGTGATTCTTTCCAGGTTCATTTTCCTAGTGCCTACAAAATAGCAATAGAAGCACTTGTATTTGATTTACGATTGTTGACTCCTTTTTTTGTGGATGTTTTTATCTGTTTAGATTGAAGTTAATAATTTCCTAAAAATATCCAATGTTTGAAAGGAATATGGGGTGAATAAGACCTTGCATTACTGTATAGCAAGAAATGCAACATCGCAATAAATGATCTCCTCTGCTATATGCTTAGGCTTTGTTACATACAAATTACTTCTGGTTAGCTATTTAACAGTACATTTTCAGAGGTGGACCAAAAAATCAGAGCTTCCTTGATGTTGCAAGTCAAGACTTATGGCTATTAGTTATGGCTTTATTTTCTAGTAGCAGCGAGTTGCTAAACCAGGAATTTGTAGATTATACCTGTTCCTTGTCAGTCTTCTGGCTGGAGGCAAACTGCATGTTCATAAAACTGAGGCAGATGAACAGGAGATAAGTTTGGCTATCTTCTATATTCTGTCTGTTTTTTATGCCAGGCTTGCATGCTCTTCTAATGTTGTATTTCAGACCTGAATCGTGGTTTTCTTCTTAGCTCATAAGTCGTACATTTCATTCCAACATACTACCATTCTTGTGTCCTTTTCTTCACGTTTCTGTACCTTTATTTGCTAGATTCAGGTGTTCAAAAATTGTAATTTTAACTCCTTCATTGCTGTCAATACTGAGACATCCAACTTAGCGCTTTTAGATTCTGCCCTTCCTGTCTCTCTCCCTCATTCCCTCCATCCCACAGCAAAAATTTATAATTGTTTCAGTAGAAGGGCTTAAATCAGTAGTGTGTGATGTTACTGGGTTTGTACGTGTGTTGATCGCATGCAGTTTAGCTTCTCTTGTTTCAGGTACGAAGGTAAAGTCAGCAGGAACACAGACTTGTTCTCGCACGCAGAAGGTGGTAACCAGTCCTAGGAAGCAGCATCCTTTGTGTGCCCTTGCCCAAGAAAATCGGTATCTCTTTAGTCCACGTAGAGATGTGCCTGCTGTTTGCGGTCCACTTGAAGGTCATGTAATTCCTGTGGCTATTCCACTAGGTAGGAGCAAATAACCTATAGATGGATGCGTGGAGGTTAACACCTGCTACTTCATGGAAATACAATTTACATCTTCTTCAGTCGGTGATTTGGCCTGGTCCATGAGATTTCGTGTGGGAAATCTACATGGGGTAACAGTTTAAAATGTTCTGGTTCTTGTTACTCTTCATGCTGGCTGTCTGGTGACACCCTGACAACGCAATTATTTGCTTAGCTGTACATAAATTCTTTGGTACACTTTATATTTCTAGGATTCTTGCTCTGGCTTTAAGTTTGGTGTCCATGTAAGCAGGAACTGAATCATTGACACTTGGATTTGACATTTGTGATGACTTAAGTCCAGTGATTTCAGTAGGATTGTGTCAAACACACTTGCCATGACTCTGTATTTTTTGATTGCCTCTATATTTTTGGATCTTCAACAGAACTTTTATACAGGTCTTGTTTCGGGAAGGGTTAATATTATTTTGGCATTTAAAGAAGATAATTATTAAAGAGGAAAGGTGTCTCAAACAAAAATTTGTGGGATGCTATACTAAGTGTAATGGTATTTTGAATATGGTTAGGAAAATGAGAGATGGAGGAAGCGTGTAATTTTTGAACAGCAAACACAATGTAGTTATTCTGTTTTTCAGCAGTAGGTGTCACCATAGTCGAGAAAAGTGAATAATTTCAAAAGATGACAGTGTTTACAGTTTCTGCTGGGAAAACCTTAAAAATACCTAGTGAAGGGCTATACTTTACCCAATGTTAATAGGGAACTTTTTAATTGGTCTGTAATCTCATGTGAAATACAGACATCCAGAATTTAATTTTAATTAATTTATTCATTTACTGACTTTAGAGATTTATGTATATCTTTAGTTATTTTTAAACTGTCCTTAGGTCAAACCCAAATTAGCGACATCTCACTGCAGCCTGCTGGAGTAGTTACAGGTAAACCACACCTTGTTGCAGTTACAACCTCTCTTCCTCAAGTGCCACCAAAACTACCAGTTGAGATAAAAACCCCAAACATAGCTGTAATAGAGATGAGATCAGAGAAGAAAGATTCACCTCAACTGTCTGTGCAGGTACGTGTCAAGAGTGATGACTATTTGTTTATTTTAATAAAGGCTAACTAAAGACAGTTTCATCCATCAGTAACTTACTTTGATACCCGTGGATGGTTTTCAGTAATCATTAGAAACAAATAGACTTGAGTGACCAAAAACTTGTGATGCTATGCTAATATTTTTATTCATATTTTAACAATCATCTTTATTATTTAACCAAAATAGAAAATCTCCACCTATGTGGGGTGTTTGTAAAATACTTCTTTGTTAAAAATCTCATGAAAAATTTGAGAACAAACTTTGAATGAAAAGAAGTATTAAAATAAATATCAGTTTTCTTGGCTGAATACTTTAGCCTTTAAGATTTCTGTTTCAAGCATGATGGTCATCCCCGGATTAATCAACCATTGCAGTCCTTACCTAGAGAGTTGGTGGTTGTTTTTTTAAAATTTTTTACAGGAGTCTGTTGTCAAGGAAGTTATTGTTTCTTATGTGTTCATTATTTTGCATTCAAATTGTTGAGGATATACACACTCCTACACACACCTTTCAGATACAAATGATTAATGGAACTCAAAGTTATATAGAGGTAGAGTATGTGGCTGTTCCCTTGCTGTATCACTACTTTCTTCCCACATGCATTTTGCAGTTATTTCATACAGTTCTTAAATGTTTAAGGTGATTTTTGTATTATTTTCCCCCAAAGAATTAAGCAAGCATTTAAATCTATGTTCTTAAAAAAAACCCTGACCAAACTCCAAAAAACCCCAACCAAAAACATTTTGATGCTGTAATGGACGTGCCTTCATTACAAACTATATCGTAATGCAATTATCCCTTTATTTTACCCTACCAGATGTATGACAACGTGAAACCACTAACCAGCCTACACAGTGGCTTGTAGGCCAAATTAGTGTAAACGTGCTGCCAAGTCAAATACATGGCTGCTATATATATAGTTAAGGGTATATTCACCTTTTGTCACATGCAAGACAAAGCATAAGGGAATTAGAGAACAGGAAAAATCAGGTACTGCAAGAAAAGAGGTGAACATTTCTGGGGCTAGTTTTGTATGTTACAGCATTTTAATTTTCAGAACCAAGTTATTATCAGTTACAGGTATGAGAAAAGGAGATCACTGAAATTTAGTGGCTCAGTAGCAACAGGAAGAAAGAATCTAAAAATTTCAATGATAGTAGCTCAGCTAATACACAGATTTTCAAATTGGTGCTTTTTTTCTGTTCTAGGTGTTACCAAATGTAGATATTGACAGTATTTCAAGTGGCAGTGTGAGTGTAAACCATGTTCTTCCAGACTCTGAACCTGCAGTTTCTCCTGGTGATGCTGGAATACAGGTATTCATTGGTCTAAATGTCTGTGAATTCAAATTTGTTAAAATTTGTTAAATTACTACCAAGTTACCTTGTTATCTTGTTTTAGTTAGAGAAATTAGACAGTTCTGGGAAGAACTGAGTAATTATTCTGCGTAATTTATAGGATGAAGTATTTAAGAACATAAAAAATTGCAGGAAGACACTATTCTTCCAAGATTAAATAACCACCATAGCAAAACCCTGAGAAAAACAGCATTTCTCTGTCCTGTTAACAGTTGTAGTCCCTTATTGGCCAATGTCTGTTGTGTTTGTACTGGCTTCAGTGTTCTGGTACAAAATCTGAGGATGTTCTTCATTTGTGTGTCTGCTCTCTGCTCTTTGCTTGTACTTAAGTGGTTAGTGACATGTATGTGTAGCCTGTTCACTGGTAGCCTGCTGTAGGTGGTAGACTGTGGCCAGTCTACTCTAGTCTCTTTCCATATGACTTTTCAAAAGTGTTTTTAATCTAATATAATCTAAGCAGTAATGAAAGTTTTTGTGCAACTAAAGGGTTAACTGCTGCATGCTGAACGCTAAGGTTGTAAGCTAGGGCACATGGTTACAGCATAGCATATTGTTTCTTCCAGTGAACTTGTGACTTGTGCATTGCACAGTCTGGACAGTGTAAAGGCATGGTAATGTAGTGATTATTTTTCTACAGTTATTGTGCCTTCTGTTTTCCCTGTGTGTAAGCTGCTAGTCTGACCTGAGGAGTTAGATCCTCCAGAGTCCTCTGGTCAAGGTACTCACTAAGTAAGACAGACCCCATGGAGTAAAATAGGGATCGTTATTTACAAATGATAGTATTAAATAACACTGTAGAGATCACACATAAGTAAATTCCTTAAGACACTTCGAGACTCTTGTGTGCTATGTTTTACAATATTTTGTCATACTGATTTTTTAATAAGAGTTACAGGTATTGCCCAGAACTTCTGATGGTGAAGTATTCTATTAGGTTTGGAAACAGCAGGTTTTAGTTTTCAGCATACCAGAAGGAGTTCTAATAAACTCTTTTTATTCTATAAAAGACATTCCTCTTAACTTTTAAGGTAGGTAAAGCATTTTTTCTGGATTCGGGCTATTGACAATGAGGCGTGATTTAATTGCATTCTTGTCATTAAGTTTTTCTGCTAAGGCATTTTTCCCCACAATATGAAATACTTAACAATTTCAATCTGTCTCTATAAGATGTCAGAAGATGTACACTGTGAGGAGGAAGACATAAAGTTTCCGGGAACTAATTTCATTGATACTACTGATGTCATGCAGGTAATTTTATTGCAAAGATATCCTTTCCTTTTAAACATTTTTACGTTTGTTTTCTATTATTCTTATTATTCTTGTTTTATGTTATTCTATTTATATTATTCTGAAAACACAATGTAGAAAATAATTTTCCTTTACTAGCAACTTTAAAAATACACATTGTGAGCAATAGTGAACTGTTTACGGTGCTATAAACAATATTAGAGGTTTGTGTGTGTGAATAACTAAAGAACCTTCCATGAATTACAATAAAAAAAATAAAATTAGCTTTTATTTGGATGTGTTAGAATCCACTAGAAATAAAAGTAAAATAAGTGGTGATTATAGCACTTCACAGTTTCAACATCTAAATGTAAATGTAATGCATATGTAAGATGTAATATGTTGTAATAAGATGTAATAAAATGTATACATAATCTTACAGATTTTAAGTAAGGCAACCTATATTTTAAAATACGAAAGTATTTTCTGAGTGTTCCCTTTTAGAAAATTTGGTGTAGAGCAATTTGTATATGTTTTTGAGGTACTAAAATGCTTTTAGCAAAATACCTAATTTCAATCAAATATTGAACAACTAAAAGGAAAAAACATAGGCAAGCAGTGTACGTCGATATATGTGTAGAGACAGCATGTACTACTCATCTCACGGATCCCACTAGTAGCTGAGAAGATTTATTTTTATTTTTTTTGCTTGATGCCTAGCTAACGTGTCTGTACACAATTAACTTTTTTTGTTACTGGACTGTGATAACATGGGTTGATTGGGGATACTCTTTTACGGTTTAATTTTTTTAGGTAGCAAGTCCTTTGCTAACCTCTCGTCAGTCAGAGTGGGGGCTGACAAATGCTCAAGGTTGATCCAGGCTGTATTTCACTTCTCCAGTTTAAGCAGAAGCTTAATGGTAGCTGGGAAAAGCTGCCTTTGAAGAAAGGTGCCACTCTTCTGCAGATGCTGCCACCCAGCTGGCCTGTGGTATCTTGCCCCTGCAGAAGATGGCAGCTTCCACCTCCTGCTGCATTTAGTCTCAGTAAAAACCAGGAGCTTGAAATTGCTATTGAGGACTAGTATTTCTCTTGAAGTGCTTCTTCCACGAGCTTCTTTCCAGTGGGCTAGACTTGCTGCATGCATATCAAAATCTGCCCCAAAATGTATTCTTTTTACCTGTTCTGTGTCCTCCCGGTCCCTGAGTTGAAGTGTGCATTAAATACTAACTGTATAGCCTACAGATCAGTATGGTGGATTTATTTTTAAAATTAATGCATCATTTAACATTATCAGTTAGTTAACACAGTCCTAAAGAGGTGGTTTACCTATCAGAAGTGGGGAAATACATTTTTAATTTCAAACTTACCTTATGTTATTGGAGCGGAGGAATTAAATCTATTTGGACAACTTTCTTCTGTTTGCACAAAAAAGCTTTATTATTATAAAAATAAATTAGAAAGCTATTTAAGAAGTCAGTTTATGAACTAACAAAAAATGCTGCAATGTTAATTTTTTTTGTATGTGAAAAATAGTTATTAATCTTCTTTCATTTTTCTCCTGGACTGCTTTTGTCTTTTCTTTTTGGCAATAGGGTATACTTTAACCACAATACCAAAAATGTTTCAAGTGAAACATATGTTTGGCCTATGACTACACAGAAAATGTTCTTAAAAATGTGCAAGACAAACACAATGTGGAAGCATAAAATCAACCTCTGGAGTGGCAGGGATATTTAAAACATCAAAAGAAAGCAAAGTTATAAAAGAGGCTTTAGATGCATGAAAAAATGTGCCTAGAATGCTGCACAGGAAAATAGCTTATTGTTGTATTTCTGTCACACCACTTTTATTATGAAAAATTAATTCTGTTAAAACTGAAGAGAATAAGTATTCGTGTGAAATATCCTCCTTTTTTTTTTTTTTTTTAATCTTTTCCTCCCCTGATGAATATTGCAAAAAAGCTCCAGGGCCGTGGCCCAGGTGTTTCCTTTTTCTTCGGATTTGGTTTACCTTTATTACTAGAAGACACGTATTTAAGAGATACTTAGGAGATGAAATGCTAATTGTTAAGCACTGGTAGCCCAAAATAGTTGAATTTGGTGCTCTTATTTCACAATAAGAGAATTCAGATGTGGAACAAAGCAGAAAAGGCTGTTACAGCTTTGATTTACGCACTTCTTTATTTTTGATCAATGGTTCCACCTACAACAAAGTAGGTTCAGACTTTCTCAATAGAAGAGGTTTGGTGAGGCTAGCCCTTGCGTGGACCCTGCTTCATTCCAGAGTGAGAAACGTGCACAGCTAACAGGAGCCAGAACGGGCTCTGAGAATTAATGACTCTGCTCTCCAGCTCTCGTGAACAGCTACATCCTGCAATACCTTGAACAAGTTTACTAGGATTGAAGATTAGAAACACTTTTTGCTCTCTCTGAACATGCCCTAATTGCAAGGTGAGGACTTGTTTCTCGGATTTTTCACTTCCATTTTGAATACCACCGCAAAATATATAACCTGCAGAGATCAGAGTAAACATGCTTTCTTCAGCCCTGGTTTCCCATAGATGATCTTTGGGACAGTGATTTTTATTTTTTTTTTATGTGTATAACTCTTCAGACAAAAGATCACAGGTGGCACCTGCAATGCAGTGTGACCTTGCCCATGAAAATTGCTTTAGAAATCTGTTATGAAGAAATCAATGACTAGGTTTTAGATGGCTTTAATAAAAGACTATGCATATACATGTTTGGTAATGGAAAAAAATTAATCTATACCACCTAATCATTTCAAACATTCTTTTAATTATCTGAATGTAATTTGGGAAATAGAATTTTTCAATTTGATACTTTTTAATTTATGCCATGTTTTGTTTGGGAGTCATGATAGATCTTTTCAACACTCTTACTGGAGGTAAAATGCAGAATTGAGTGCAGATTATTCAAGATTGGTCTATAAAGTGATATATGTGCAAGTTCAATCTTTATAATTAAATGCTATCATATTATTTTTTTAATTTGATAGAGATTATATATCACCCCAAAATGAAAAATAAATCTTTTGGATTTGTGCACTATTAAGTATAAAATATTTTTGCACATAAATTAGAAATGCAGGAGAACTGCAAAAGTTTGTCAGAAATTGGTAAATATATGTAAGATTTATTGTATGTACTTGGTTTATTTAATCCAGATGTTTGCATTTTGCATACTTTCAGAAAATATATTAAATAGGCAAAATCAAAGAAAATTTATGGAGTAACGCAGTCAGAAGAAAATGCAGAATGAAACACTGGACAAAGACATCTTTACATTTGCTGTCAGAATGAATTGCGGTTATGAATACATATATCCTAACAGAATGAACTCCTTATCAGCTTGCAAGGCATCCAGCACTGTTCTGAGTTTAACGTTACTGTCTCCTTTGTGTGCCTAGAATGGTTTAGAGATCTTTGTTTGTCTACCAAATATACGTATTCTGTCTTGCCTGCTTTGTAAGTTACAGCTTTTCTTTGAAGAATTATTACTATTTAAAGATGCAGAAGGGTGCCACTCCCCAATAGCTATGTGTTGCAATACCCGTTATGGACCATATGACTTTTCACTTCTGAAGTATGTTAGGTAGGAGAGAAGTATTAATGCTGGGTTGGGGAAGGAGACAGGGAAACATTACTGGATTTTTTTTTTTCCCCTCCTCTGTTCTTTCTGGTTTTAGTGATTTCATTCATAGAAAACATATAGCATTTTTTTATTTTATGGGTTTATATAAAGGAAAAGAAGGGGTTTTTTTTCTCCTTTCCCTGCGTTGGAGATTAATCTTAGTAAATGTAGATTTACAGTGAGCTCTTTTATGCAACATTACATGCTTCTTGTTGGTAATTTAGGGCTCAGCTCTTCATCTCTTTCTGGCATACCGAATTTTCTTCTTAGAGGATCATATTACTATTTGAGACATTTGTTTTTTCATATTATTAGTGAAGGCTGCAGGTTCTTGTCCATCAGGAGACATTTCTAAAGTGTTACATTACGATATGATGGGATGGTGACTGGTTTTTGGGGCTTAATGCTGTGTATGTGCTCAGGGGGGAAAAGGAGGGTGGCCTCTTTGGGAACAGTAAAACATTATAATGCACACTGAGTAACTTCCATAACTTTTTAGAAATAGCACATTAAGGTTAAATTCAAAGCGTCTGCAAGGATCTTCTGAATCGGTTACCCAGAAATACCTTTTAACTTTCAGCAGCTGAAGTTAGTGAAAGTGTAAATGTAACGTATGTGTAAACTATTAATGTCTAGTCTTCAGTGCTGGCAACTTTATTAGAATTTTCACTGGCTGCATGCTCATTAACTTTTGAGATGTATCTTTTCAGGCAGGAGACACTAAAGTAGAAGTTTAATTTCTAAAAAAACACCCCAACAAACAAAAACCAAACCAAACGTTTTTGGAAAAGGATGAGCATTTCTCAAGTATTAGCATTACCATTGGCTTCACGCCCTGCGCAGCACAGGCAGGAAATATGAGCCAAATCATGTTTTACTTAGCAGTTCCTAGAGCCTTTTGCCTCTACAGATGTACGATTTTCCCAAGTTCAGAATTGTATCAATTAGCTTCAACATATTAAGAAGGGAGAATGTGGTTTGTGTGCTGTGATAGATCTACAAATGTTTCTCAAAAAAATCAGATGGCTATCTCAATGACATTGCCTTCCAGAAACTCACCATAACTTAATTTACTTCTTATTTATTAGGATCAGGAAGAGGAGGGGAATGAAACTCCAGAATTCTTTGAGCCTCTCCTAGAGCTTAATGGACAGTTTAAAGTTGCCTCACCAACATACAATGGTCCTTTGTTTCCTCCAGTGGCTTCTGCTCCTCAGCAGTCTTCTGATGTTTTGGATGAACTGATTCAAAGGAGAGAAACTATAGAAAACAGGTTGATAAATTGGTGAGTTACAAAGTGGGGAGAGAATATGTATGGAAGAAGGAGTGACTCTGTAAGATACCTTTCCTTTCTTATCCTCCATCCCTTCTCCTCTTTCCTTTGAGCTGACTTGCATTTTATGGCAAGAATGCTCTTTTGTATACTTTTTACGTGTCTTGGTGTTTGCTGATAGTTAAACAGGTTTTATTCTGCTAGGGTGGAACAAGAAATAATGGCAAAAATTATCAGTGAGGTGTACCCAGTGCAGAAAGAAACAGTGCCCAATGTCAGCACTTCAGAGAGTGAAGACAGTGAGACTGCAACCTCTGACATTGGTACGTAGGAATTATTGTTCTCAGCAGATAGGTTATCTCAATTTTGGGCTAATTTTAACAAGCAGGGTAGGTAGCTGTTGCCTAAGAGTGGATAAGGCTGAACCAGTGAAACTATAAAATGGAAAAGTGCATGCTTTAATTTATGTTGAGACAAGAGCAAGAATTATAAGGCCATTGAAATAAATTATCTAAAAAAACCGAAAAAAAAATAACAAATGAAACACATCACTGTACAAATCAGCTTCTGTTATTGGCCATCTAAATCAGATTTGGCATTTTGCTAAGCCTGTAATGTTTGTTTGCCTGCCTTTTCATATTAGATATGTCAAAAATTCCTTCTGTTATAAACATGTGAGAATGGCAGACAAATGCATTTCTCCTGTGATTTCACTGCCTATTGCTGCTGTCTTCTTTTATGATCCTGAATTGCTTCTCTACTGTTGTTTATCTGTAAAATAATAAAATAAAACAACCTAACTATTTTTAGAATGTTTAGAAGTTCATGAGTGGCTGCGGTTCGCTACATGGCATTTTAAGTAGTGAGACCTGGATGTGTGTTTTGTGTTTCTTCATGTTCAGTTGAAGTTGCAGGTGGTGGAGGATTTCAGCTCTTTATCAATGCCGGTGTGCCTGTGGACTCACAGATGATAAGTCATTTTGTAAATGAAGCTCTCAGTGAGACAATTGCGACCATGCTGGGTAACAAGCAGGCTCAGAAAGCCGTTCCCTCTACAAATGTTCTTCCAAGCACAATGATTATGACGGTAAGAGTCCATTTTATTTGAACTTTCCTACTGAAGTTCTAAGGGATAATTTCTTCATGGCGTGACAGTTCAACTAGGTGCAAAACAAAGATGACAGAAAAAACTCATGAATTGAAAGTGCATGATTAGCATTTTTTGCTTATTTATTTCCCAGCAAACAACAAGATTAAACCTATTTCACTTCAAAAAAAATTTGAGAAGAAAAACCAATTAATTCCTTTGTGCTACATGCAGCTTGCTACATTTATTTATTTATGTTAAGGCTGAGCAGAAAACTGATTTCTAAGGGAAATACTTGGTACTTAGTTTCATGTTGTCAAAAGATAGCTTGTGTTATTTTCAACAAAAATAGCTGTGTTCCTTTCTTGCAAAGAAATGGAATATGAAGAAAATTAATTTCTTCATACAAGAAGAAATAGAAGCTGAGCACGATATTAGTCTCATGGGCTTGCAGCCATTATTTAATATCTGTAAAAATTATTATTAATTCTTTCTTAGTTTTAAGTTCAATAGTTTTCATTAAATGATTAAATGATTAGTAAAGCTTCCTGTAATACAGGATAATTTTCTCTGTTCCCTTTGATAATCAAATGACAGCTGACTCTTACTGTGATATCATGGCTGTGCTACAGTCTGGTGGTGTAGAATGTCTTTAGGATGAATGTGGAAATTGCTGCGCTTAGAAATCTAACTATTCAAAGCTTTGTTGAATGTGAGATCAATTAATTATTCTGCTACAGTGCATATATGCTGAAATACCACCTAGTACCTGCTGTAAGTGACCAACAGGCTATTCTATAGTCAAAAGTAATCATTTCACTGCTGTAGGCTTAAATACAGCTGTCCTGCATCTAAAGAGCTCTTCCCTACTTCATTACGGATTAAGGAGGGTATTGTTCTGATACTTAGAAACCTCTTCTAATAACCATTCTACATTTACTAATGGCTCTCTTAAGGCTTCTTGTTTCTGTACCAGCTGAAATGTCCTTAGGCTGAAATGGTTGTTTTCTCCTTACTACATGTATGCATTTGTGCTCTTCAAGAGATTAGTTTTGTCCTTTTTGGCCTTTGTTTGATTTGGCTGAAAAAGCAATTGTCTGTATGTATACCATTTTTTGACTCTTGCTGATGAACAGCACTTTTATGTTTTCCCATTTAGATTGGTCTTGACCATGGGTAACACTAATATGCTGATAGTCATTTTTTTAATAATAGTGTAGCATGCAAGGTGGGGTTTCCTCCTTGCCTTATGTTACAGTAGTGATACTCTCCTGCCTTTATTGGAATCTCGGGTAGCTAATTTTATTATTTTTTTTTTCAGCCTTTCCACATTTGTGGCTAATAGTTATCCTTTGGATAATCTGTATGTTCATAAGGTTTTTTCTTCTCCTTTTTCCATTTCTATTCAGCTTGTAGCAGAAGTTCTTGACTATGTAGTTATGCATTGTTAATCTACCTCTTCTTAATGTGAAGTTTCCTATGTTGAACTTCAGCTGCCCAGTTACTGAGTTCTTTGGTGTTCATGGAGTCACACCGTTGTGTGTGAACTGCCAAATGTGTTAGCCTGTTCCACTTCCCATAAGAGTTTTTAGCCTGGAAGCTTTCCTTTAGCCCCATTATCTTGTTTTCTTTGTGAAATGTCAGAGAACGGGGATGGAAAAAACCTGGAAAGGTCAATAATATTCCTCTGTAGCAGGTTGTACTTCATCATATCTGCTTGTCAGATTTATCTCCATCACTGTCAGTTTTAAGGAACAACACAACTGTGTTTGAGCCTATTTTAGTGCTTTACTGTCTTGGCTATTACTTTGTCTGTAATCTTTTTAGCTGAGTCTCTTACCATGAAATTGTCATACTGACTCAATTTTATCCATGTCATAAATATTTTCTTGCTTAACATTGTATCAAATGCTTTATTAAAACTAATATAATCATATTATTCATATTTAGACTGGACATTAGGAAGCATTTCTTTAACAAGAGGGTTGTCAAATACTGGAACAGGTTTCCTAGAGAGGTGGTTGATGCCCCAAGCCTGTCAGAGTTTAAGAGGCATTTGGACAATGCCCTTAGCAATATGCTTTAACTTTTGGTCAGGCAGTTGGGCTGGATGATTGTTGTAGGTCCCTTCCAACTGAAATTGTTCTATTCTATTCTATTCTATTCTATTCTATTCTATTCATAATGATTTCCAATTGTAATAATTCTAATGCATACTTTTACATTGTTTTTTCTATATTTATATTGTCCAGGCATATCACTTAGCCTGATGCAACTTCATGTTTAAATGGAGGAGTTAGATCCATGAAGCATGTATCTAAGCAACAACTGTTCCTATTCTGTGATAATGTGCCTTTCTAATTCTTCCTCAGCTGTCTCTGGGGATACTTGGAAGATAGGAATTCTGCACTGAGATAATAAATAACTGTAGTTACAACTTTTTTTCTTCAGGAGTCTCTTGTGCCTACTCCATTGCCAACACCCCAGGCCACACCACCACAAACACCACCTTCAGAAAAAGAATTGCCTCCAGTCAAAACTCCAGAGTCTTCTCTGTCTCTTATAGAAATGAGTGGGGATGTTCATGAACATGAAAAAATTAAAGAAACAGGTAGTGAAAATAATCATTGACGTTTAGAAGTAGCAAATATGCTTTAATCTACTGCCTTTAATTTTTTTCTACAAAGGCTCATTATCTCCCAGGACAAAAATTCTTGAGGCTGTAAATCAAGTGGAAACTCATGTAATACAAAAATTATGGGCTAATTCATATAAAAAGCAAACATCATCTATTTGGTAACAGTTCTATTTTCAGACTTAATGCACATTTCTATGGTCTCTGTGATTTCAACCCTTCCACACTTTTTCACATCAGAAACATAGCTGTCTTTTGCTCCTTCCTGTGTTCTTAATCTCCAAGTAAAGCAGCTAATTTTTTAAAATGCAGAGCAGTCTCCCTTATTAAAGGAAGTAAGCAATTGAAGTTTTATTCTAGCTCCTTCAGATGCCAACAGTGTACTTAAAAGAAACTGGTCTTAATCTAGTCTTTTTCCATAAATATCAAAAGATATCACAAACATTACAAGTGCTTAGTGGAACTGATTATCTCTGTCTGAGATTTACTTCCCTCTTTCCTTTCTGATCTGAAATTTGGCTTCACATGTGCAGGAGTTGAGATTCCAGCTGTCACTAACCGTGTAGGCACACCTGTGGTTACACCTGTCAGTACGCCTCCTAGAACAACCACACCAAGCCCTCCTGCCTCAGAATGGGTCTCCAAAGCTGCAAAAGTGGAAAGTCCAAAGCCTACAAACCCATTGGATGATGCAGAACTTCCTCTGGAAGAAGAGAAACCCAGTCCTCTAACTGAAGAACCATTCTGTCCTAAGGCTGTGTGAGTTGAACAGACTGAATGGTTTTCTCATTTATTAAAAAACCAAATACATTGTTTCTAGATATAGCCTCAAAAGGCAGTAGATAAATGATTAATGTGTATATTGTGAGGCATTGAGGTAAGCGAGGATTCTTTTTTTTTTAATTGCTTTGCTTATATGTTGGGGAAAAATGTGAAATCAGGACCTTTCTCAGAATTTATTGGTCTTTATTGATTGTCCTGTTGAACAGTGTAGTTAGTAAACTGGTATTGTTACATCTGCCAGTAACAAATGTAGCAACAATGAAATATTGTACTATTAGCACGTTATTTTTTCTAATATTAGGGTGGGAATACGTTACATCTTTTAGTTATATTTAGAAATTCATTAAAATTCATTAACCACGTTGATCCTTGGACTATTCTGTGAAGTCCTGTACTTTCATTTGAAAAAATGCTCACAAATTAATTTCAAAATTGACTTAAGACTTTAGTTCAATGTGTTTTGATGTATTCATAGTGCATATTGTTACATTACAGTGAGATGTCAGTGGCTAATGATGAAGAACCAGAGGCCTTGATTTTCCCACCTCAGAAGTTGTCAGCAAGGTCCTTCGAATCGCTTCCTTGCGATCTGCAGGTTCCGACATCTGTGCCTACAGTTAGTTCTGGGCAGTCCTCACAGGAAAGCAGCCTTACCCTCACAGAAACAGAAGCTGCAGACAGACACATCTCAGAAGGGGAGGTACTTTTCAGCTATGGACAGATCCTGGCTGCAAGAGGTAATTAACTAGACAGATTTGTGGAAATTAGAATTTGGATTAATGGTTTTTTTCTGTATAAACTTCTCTTCCAGTCTACTGAAGTTACATTTCATACATTTGCTGATGGAACTGCAAACATTAACCTGGTCTTTAACTTCTGGTTCACGGTTTTTGGATTTTAGAGACCTCATTGCTCTTTTTCTTGTCTCCAAACAAAATGCTTCTCCTTACTAATGAAAAATATTAAATCTTTTCTTTTGCCATAACATCAACCTGTAAAATAATTGGAACTGTGTTGCACAAGTACCTTGTGGTACGAAGTACTAAGTTTTTATTGAAAGCAAAGTATAAGGGCAATTTTCTTGCAAGCTGAAAATATGTCTTTATAATACACATCTGGTAGTAGGAATTTCCAACTTTACTAAAGCACTGTGCTGCAATTATTAAACTAATGTGGACTTGGCTTTCTTTCATATATCTTGCATATTTTTTAGTATTTGTAACTTAAAATATTTTTCAGCATTAGCAGGAGGAGGACTGTCTCTTCCAAGCCTTGCTGAGAGCTTAATGACTACTTTACAAGATGCCAATGAAATGGTAAGGAAATGTTTCACAAGGAAGTAGAGTTAGTGTGGTATTCTACCTTGAGCATCTTGATAAATTGGAGGTGCTTTAAGCATTTGATTTATAAACTTTTTAAATTTATGCTTTTAAACTGGACACTTACAAAGAATGCTAGAATTTCAGAGTTCCAAAGGAAAAAAACACATTATACGAACCAATTTATATTTTTTTTAAAGTTGAATTCTTTATATATTTCCATGGATGAGAGAGAGCTAATAAGCTTTTTCATCTCTTCACTGTGTTTAGTTTTAAGACATCTTAAACAGAATAGAATATTGTTATGCTCTGAGATGTCTCGGCTTTGAGCCATCTTTTAATTCCTTGTGTGCTTAAATTACTAACGTAGGTTAGCTGAAACTGGATTTAGTTAAAAGTTGCTTAAAACTTCAGTATAGTTTTTTATCTGACGTCTACTTTAGTCCATTGTCCTGGAAGCCTCCCAAATCAAGGTATTTTCCATTCCCTTTCTCTTTTAACACTTTTTCTCAAATGCCTGGATTTTCCCTCTCTGGCTTTACGTAATGCCTCTTGGTAGGACATAGCTGTCACATAAATGATAGTATCAGGTAGAGTAATACTATGCTTAAACCAAACTGTTTTCTTTATGAAAGAATAAAAAAAAAATTGATAGTGAAATTGTAATAGTATTGGTTTGAAGAGACCTCCAAAGGGATTTCTAAAAAATTCCTGGACTGCCTCTGAAATGCTGTATGGCTCTTCTGAAAGATGTCCAGATAGTTGAAATCTGCCATGAGGACGAAGAGCTGCAATCATCAGGCCCCTGTTAATGTTTTGTAGAAAGCCTCCTCTCACCTCCTGTTGGTCAGGTGTTCTGAAGCAGACCCTGCCCACAACATTCGCAGCGTTCCTTTGCTCTCTTATCCTTACTCTGACCATCAACAGGCTCATGGAAGTCTATGGAATTATTTGAACTGGGATTGAAAACTGGCTGAGCTACTGGGCTGTGAAAGGGTTGAGGTCAGTGGCACAAAATGGAGACCAGTCACTAGTGGTGTATGCTTAGGGGCCAATACTAATACCAGTGCGGTTTAACATATTCAGTAATGCCCTAGATGGTGGGACAGACCACATCATCAGGAAATTTGCAGATGATACGAAACTGGATACACCAGAGGGCTGTGCCACCAGTCAGAGGGACCTTTCTGGTCAGAGGAAGTTGGCTGACAGGAATCTTACTAAGTTCAACAAGGAGAAATGCCATGTCCTGCACCTGAGGAGGAACAACTCCATGCACCAGTACATGCTGAGTACTGACCGGCTGGAAAGCAGCATTGCAGAAAAGAACCTGGGGAACTTGGTGGACAAGTTGAACGTGGACTAGCAATATGCACTTGTGGCAAAGGCAGCCACTGTCATCCTTTGCTCTATTTGGAAGAGCATTGGCAGCATGTCAAGGGAGGTGGTCCTTGCCCTTTAATCAGTACTGGTGAGATAGCATTTGGAGTATTGTGTCCAGTTATGGGGTCTCCAGTACAAAAAAAGATAAGGATTTACTGGTGTGAGTCCAGCAAAGAGCTACAAAAATGATTAAGGGATTCGTGCATCTGTCATATGAGGAATGACTGAGAGACCTTGGATTGTTTAGCCTGGAGATGAGAAGGCTTGAGGGGGAAATCTTATTCATGTGTGTAAATACTTAGTGGGAAGGAGTAAGGAAGACAGAGCCAGATTCTTCTCAGTGGTGCCCCATGAAAAGACAGGAAGCGGTGGACACAGCTTGAAATTCAGGACATTCCGTTTAAACATAAGAAACGTTCTTACTGTGTGGGTGGCCAAACACTCGGACAGGTGCTGCCTTGTGCAGCTGGGTTGAACTAGACAATCTCCAGAGATCCCTTCCAACCTCAATAATGTGAAGTTTAAATGTCCTAGAGTAGGACTCCTCTTTTATTCTCCATGCCTACCCTTCCTAAACATTTCTACCCTTACACGACCATACTCTACTTGTGCATACTTTCCCATCAAAAATCCATATTATTTATGTCATAGTTCTGAGACTATGCCCTGAATTTGCAGATCTTTCTGTCTGTTGTCTGGAGTTTGTCATCTGAATGTATAAGCACTTGAGGAGAATACCCTCCCTCTTGATCAAGATTGTAAAAGCTCCCTTTGTGGGCTTCCCTTTGGATACCTCCTCTGTCTGTTGCGCTTCCCCTTTTAAACTCTCTTATCAGGTGAACCTAAATTAAAGTGCACTTTGTCAGGTTTGATGAAGTTGCTTGCTAAGACGTTACTCCCTGTCTTTGTCAGCTGGATTGTAACTCCTTCCAATAGTCCTCCATCCTCAAACTAGGCTCTTTGGCTGAGGAAGCTAAATCTTTTCTGGTCAGAGCAGCTCTGCAGCCAGGGCCAGATCGTTGCTAGCAACCCATATGTGTGATGATTTAACTGTTTCCTTGAACTTTGAAGGCCTAAAGGACCTTGTTCTTCTCCAGGTATTGCAGTCTTGTGTATCAGATAAAGACTGTGCGTGTCTGTGGGTAAAAGGAGAAAACAGTGGATCAGTTTGCTTACTTTTAGATTCCTAGATTTTTATGACACAAGTTCTCAATGTGGAAACTTTAACAACTTCTTTTATAAAAGAAAAAAGCTTAGTTGTGAGCTAAAGTATGAAAGATTCAAGTTCCTACAAAAAAATAGGTTTTAGATCATGTATTATGTGGATTTTGTTTCCTTATTTTAGGATTATGATCCTCCCAGCGAAGGGCAAGTAGTGAGAAGACTGGATAAAGGCTATCACAGGGATCCTGTCCTGACTCTTTTAGCCAAATTAAATCAAGCACCTGTTGCTGCAAAAGAAGGAATGTACCGTTTGGAGGTAACTTACAGTCCTTTTCCTTCCATTGCAGTAGTTTTGAAGTGATACTTTCTCCCTCAAAATATTTCAAGCTATCCTTGCTGTTGGCTATAGATCACCTCCACCATTCCCTGCTGGAGGTGATCAGACTTCTGTTACCTATGTTCTCATGTAAAACTTTTTTAGAAACACCAAAGGTTAAGGGTTATAAACAAATTAGCTGTACATAGTATCACATGTACCTGGTTCTCAAGCTGTGTATGTGACTGTTCCAGTGTACCAGATTTGTCTTGCAGTTTGGACTTGGTGTCTATTCTAACTGACATAGCTGGACTGACACTGCCCTGTGCAGTCGCAGGGCTGTGATCCCATTGCAATTCCAGAGACATGGTGAGATAGCTCACATGACTGGAATGCTGCCATGGACAGCTATGTACTTTTTAGGAAAGACAGGCCAGGCGGGGCAAGGTGGTGGAGTTTCTCTGTAGGCAAGAGAGCAGCTGGAATGTATCAAGCTCTGCCTAGGGATGGATGAAAAATGTGTTGAGAGCTTATGGGTAAGAATTAAAGGGCGGGCCAATATGAGAGAAACTGCTGTGGGTCTTTACTACAGACCACCAGATCAGGAAGATGATGAGGCCTTTGACAGACAGCCTCACAATCACAGCCCCTGTTCTCATGGGGGACTTCAACCACACTGATATTTGCTGGAAGGGCAACACAGCCAGGCACACACAGTCCAGGAGATTTCTGCGCAGCATCAATGATAACTTTTTGGCACAGGTGGTGGAGGAGCCAATGAGGAGAGGTGTGCTGCTGGACCTTATGCTAACAGACAAAGGACTTGTTGGGGGCATGAAGGTCAGGTGTAGCCTTGGCTGCACTGACCATGAAATGGTGGAGTTCAGCATCCTGTGTAGAAGAAGGAGGGCAAAAAGTAGAATTGCAGCCCTGGACTTCAGGACAGCTGATTTTTCCTTCTTCAAAGACCAACTTGGAGGAATTCCATGGATTAAGGTTCTAGAAAGTAGGGGGCCCGAGAGCGGTGATTAATATTCAAGCATCACTTGCTCCAAGCTCAAGATAGGTGCATCCCTATGAATAAGAAATCAAGGAAAGGAGGCAGGAGACCTGTGTGGATGAGCAAGGAGCTTGTGGAACTCAAATGGAAAAAGGAAGTTTACCAAATGTGGAAAAATGGACTGGCCACTTGGGAAGAATAGTGGAATGTTGTTAGAATATGCAGGGATGCACCAAGGAAGGCTAAGGCGCACTTGGAATTGAATCTGGCAAGGGTTGTCAAGGACAACAGGAAAGGCTTCTTCAAGTACATCACTTACAAAAGAGAGACTAGGGAAAATGTGGACCTGCTGCTGAATGAGGTGGGTGCCCTGGTAATGGAGAGTGCAGAGAAGACAGAGTTACTGAACACTGCCTTTGCTTCAGTCTTTACTGCTAAGGCTTCAGGAACGTTATACCCTGGAGGTAAGTGAGAGAGTCTGGAGAAAGGAAAACTCCCTTGGTTGAGGACAGTCGGGTTAGAGATCATTTAGGCGAACTCAGCACCCATAAATCATAGAATCATCTAGGTTGGAAAGGACCTTTAAGATCATCTAGTTCAACCATCAGCCTAACTCTGATGAAAAAAAAAGAAAAAAAAAAACCAAAACCAAACAAACCCCGCATTACTAAACCACGTCTTTAAGTACTATATGAACCTGTCTTTTGAATACTTCCAGGGATGGTGCCTCAACCACCTCCCTGGGTAGCCCATTCCAATGTTCAATAACCCTTTCAGTGTAAAAATTTTTCTTAATATCCAATCTGAACCTGCCCTGGCGCACCTTGGGGCCATTCCCTCTTCTTCCGTTGCCTGTGACTTGGGAGAA
>VXAK01005618.1:16358-45841 GCA_013399435.1 Arenaria interpres | reverse complement strand
AGTGAACACATCAAAAGCATTTATCTACTGACACGTTTTACCCAACTGCTGCAGTAACTGCCTGCAGCAATGCTGACATGGTATCTTAGCAGATCTGGCACATTAAACTGGGACAGTCAAAGTAAATTGGGAAGATCTCCAAAGCCCAGGGTTTGACTTGAAGGAAATTTATTAAGCATATTTATTTGGCCTGAAGGTGATTTATTAAGACTCATTATTTCCTCTGTGGCAACACAAAAACAAATTTAAGTACTGACTGAGATGCTATCTTCAAACTTTTCCTTTATTAAAAAAAAATTAAAAAAAAAATCAGCGGTCTTTAGTGATTCCATGGCTACTTCCTAAAGGCGAAAGGTGTTTGTAGGCAAGGGAATCAACTTGAAAACTAGCAAAAACACAAGCTACCACATCAACTCTATCAAAGGTATATAAAAAAAAGAGCATTCATAAGAAAAAAGAAAATACATTTCTTAAGCTTCAGAAAATGCATAGCACATTTTGTCTGGAGTAAAAATGGAAAAAAAGACAGTCAGAACTGTGAAACAGAGGGTAACATGCTATTTTGAGGTAGTGTCACAGGGCATATCATTTTGCTTAGCTTTCAAAGCCAAAACTATCTATTAGACTCTTGGAAGAGAAGCACCAAGATGAAAATTAAGTGTTATAAACTATAATATGGAATTGTTACACTGCTTTGTGATTCTTTTTGACGACCATGTTTTCCACCTCTAATTAAAGGACTTTTATTTTGTTAGAAACTTGTATTGTAACCTTACTCTTACCTAGTTTCAAAGTGAGTCCAGATGAAAATATTAAGTACAGTTTTTTTGGGTTTGTTTTTGGTTTTTTGGGGTTTGGTTTTTTTTTTTAAATCTTTGTAAATCCCATTGAACTGCACATACACAAAACTAAGACAAACTTGAAAGACCGAAGTATTGGGGTAAACCTTCTTTTGAACAACAGACGTCAGGATCAAGTGACAGATTTTGGGGAAAAGCCCTTCCTATCTGGTAGGCACAGACCAGAAACTCTCTGGCAAGAAGCAGATGGCAGAAATACAGCTGAATGCCCTAAACATTCCCCAAGATCACCACTCTAATCAAAAAGGGAAGCTCAGAATAGCCAAATGAAAGCACAGAAGTTACCCTATTAACGCTCAAATCTGCTACAAGATATAAATCAAGCAAATTTGAAGTGGGAAGAACCACTCTCTTTTCACAAATTGCTTCCAAAATTATCTTGCTTCTCTCACAGGTTTGCCTAGTGCTTGGCAACTGTCAAAAATGAAGTGTCAATTCTTAGTTCTATTCTCAGGAACGGTGGGATAAATCACTCAGTCTTTGAAAACAATCCAATCGGAGAGAAAGATTAATTAGGATTGAGAGAGATTGGAAATACAACAATTAATCCAAAGGAAATGTCTAGCTTTATTGTCTTTAGAGTTTAAAAGTAAGTCATAAACTAATACCATTTCAGACTGAAGGAAGGAGATACGGGGATATCCTGGCCCATATACTTTGTCTGCCCAAGCAGGTTATCTTTATCCTTTAACATTTCTAAACTGCACAGATCTGCCCTGAGGAAACCTCAGATTAGAGCTTAGTTTTCAGGTCTGAAGGTTTGATTTAAACAAGCATACATAGGAAACAGCACCTTAGTCATACAGTAATAATAATACAAAGGCAATATCCATCTATTCATCCAGGGTTATACAACTGAGAGCTGCACAGTAGTAGTTACAACAGCACTTGGAGTGATCATATCCCACTGTGAACGGCTGCAGAATAACACATTGTATATGTTATTTTAGTTACAACTGCTTAATTTGCAGACAATTTTATCAGCTATGATAAAATGCTGTCGTGTTAAATCACACAGTAGTCTCCCGTGTTCCTCTGGGTTCTTGATTTTACTCTTGCTCTGAGAGGTATTTTGGTACTAAATCAATATTGAATTCAAGAGTTGCCTCTAGAAATCACAGAAGTTGTGCTTCAACATTTGAAAATGCAGCTGTCATGTTCTTCGCTTTAGCATCAATGAAAACAATTGCTGAATACCCAAAACAATACACATACATGGAAAGATGAACAACATTGAAATTATTGCTATTATATTACTACTGTGTTTGCCATAAAGTAGATTGAGGAGTTGTCCATTAAACAATACAATTAGGGAAGTTTTATTATTCCTTTAATTTTGTAATTATGGGCTTAGTTGAAATTTTTCATATGCAAACTTTTTTCTAAAATGAAGAATATTTTTTTTATTCCATTTCTCAGACAAATGTAGTGCTAAGAGAAGTTACCTTCAGAATTTTCTAGAGTGGCAAACTTTAGTTCAAGAATAAAGCTTCTTTCTAGCAGTGAAACATATCAGATCCCAAGTAGATGATGTCTGGACAATAGGAGAGAGCAAACTCAGCAACAATACCAAACACTTAGAGGAGAGAAAACACCGCAGAGAACAGTCAAACACTGAAACAGGTTGCTTAGGGAGGCTGTACAGTTTGTGTCCTTGGGTATATTCAAAACTGAGCCGCACAAACTGAGACGACTGGACCTCCTTTGGGTGGGGTGTAGGAATAAAAGATCTTCATGGGCCCCTTGCAACCTAAAATATTCTGCACTTGTATGATTCTATTTTCACTAACTCTATGCAAGTAATTTTCTCCAAATTACTCTATTAAGAGGAGAAAGACAAAATAATTGAAGAACTCAGCAGAGAAGCACAGGAGAAGTGAACTGGTTGCTCAGAGGTAATTGCTTAATTATTATCAGAACCAAAACCACCAGATAAGAAGCATTGACAGTAAAGACCGTAAATTAGGCTGTTTATTCAGCAGTATTTCTAGTGAGAATTTACTACAATGCTCTTGATAGAATTAAATCTAAAGCCAGGCTGAAAGGGAAAGAATGAAATTAACAGAAGCAAAGCAGGAAGCACTGAAGGAGGGAGGAAGGGAGAGACATACAGAGTAATTAAGACTCTAAGTTCTTCTCAGATGCTATAAAATCATGACGTGTTTTGTAATAGAGAGACAGAGGGAACAGAGCTAGTGGAAAGAGGAAGTCAAATTAGTAAGACAGGAACCAGTATGGCACAAGAGTGAACTGGTGGAAGAAGAAAACATACAGCCAATGCCTGGGGTGCACGTGCGATGGAAAAATAAATTTATTGGAGACGGCAGTGACTAGTGACAGACTGCAAAAGACATTAAACCAACAAAGACCTCCTTACACCTATCAGTTTTGCTGCTGAAGTAGATCATATTAATTGAATCGATATGCCAAAGTGATACTAAAGAATAAATAAGATCCACTAGCGTTGAGAGCATACAATTAGCATTAGTTAAGACAATGTTTACTTAATGTAATAGGTTCTATTACATTATAACAACTGCATAATTGTTTCATTTCATATTGGAGCACCCTCATATCTTGTTTTGAACATAAGGGATTTTTTGCATGCTTTATAGATAATGACCAGAAATTCTACAGAAATTCTTCTGGCCATCCCATACCTTCCAGCACCCTCCAGTAAAATCATGAAAATTGCAAAGAGTTTTAGAGAATGAGGCAGGTCATTAGACAAAAAAAAAAAGTTATATTTGTTAGCAATTGACAATGATCTAGGCAATATGTCAGGCAGTCTCATCTCTGTGCCCAGCAAGATCACAGAGCAGATCATCCTGGAAACTATGCTAAGCCACAAGGAAAATAAGGATATGAGGAGTGACAACCAACATGGCTTCGTGAAGGGCAAAAAATATCTGAAAACTATGGTGGCCTTCAATAGGGTTACAGCATTTCTGGGTTAGGGGATGGCAACAGATTTTATCTACCAGGTCTTGTGCAAAATATTTGCCACTGTCCCACATGACATCTTTGTCTCTAAATTGGAGAGACATGGATTTGATGGATGGACCACTCAGTGGATAAGGAATTGGCTGGATGGTCACACTTAAAGAGTTGCTCTTGATCAGGGAGTGTAGCAATAGGATGAGGGGTAAACTATAAGAGGGGAGATTCAGATTAGATATTAGGAAGAAATTCTTTACTGTGAGGGTGATGAGACTCTGGCCCAGATTACCCAGGGAAGTTATGGATGCCCCATCCTGAAGGCGTTCAAGGCCAGGCTGGATGGGGCTTTGAGCAACCTGGTCTGGTGGGAGGTGTTCCTGCCCATGGCCGGGGAGTTGGAACTAGGTGATCCTTAAAGTACCTTCCACCCCAAACCATTCTGTGCTGTGTGTGCATGTGTTGGATGAGAAAAATCAGATGTGTGGTACCAGAGCAACCTCTGTCCAGGTTCCTCATAATCATGAGGTAATATTCCCTTTTCCTTACCATTCCTTATTCACTCCTACCTATCGCAGCCTTAATTAGTAAAACTATCTGCTCCCTCATCAGGCCTCTATAGCCTGAATGAGTTTTCTGAGTTACTCATTCAAATTCACATGTTGATAGATGTCATGTGTTGCAGGTTAGACTTTCAACAAGGTGTTTTTTTCTGCTGTCTTTATTTTAACCTTTAAAAATGCTTATCCAGAGCCTTATAAGAAGTTGAAATACTTAATTTAGCCATCTTTAGTAAAAAACACCACAAATATCTGTGCTGAAGAAAATTCAGACAACTTTCCATAAAGAAAGTGCTTCTAACAAGTTGAAGAAAACAGAGCTGTTTGGTTGGTTAATTAGTACCAGTTCTGTTCATCATATGCATTATAGACAAAGGACAGATTCATAGTTATTCCAAATTCATTAGTTGCAGACTCCTGAGTGAATGTCCCTGAAAACATTAAGAAAAATAAATTAAGCTTTGGTTAGAGCTGTACTTCCTATCTGAAAGGCCTGCTAGCACTTGCTATTTTTCATGTTTTCTTCCTTCTAATGACAGAAGGAATGGAAAATTTGCCATGTAGTAGAGCTATTTAACTCCTTCCCACCTGCACCAAGAAAGAATGCATAATCAATACTGTAATAGTCCCTTGACTGCTCTTCATGAAGTGCTCCTGGTCCTACAGACACTAATCATGAACAATCCTGTTGGATTTAACACCAAAAAAACCCCTAAGTTTATGATAAGGGGTATCTGCCTTACACTTTTGAATGCATGGGATATTTTTTAAGTACATAAAACTGTGAAAATCCACGAAGGCCCAGTTTTGTAACACACTACCAATATGCATGGCCATCCTCCACACCCCCACTCTCCCGATGCCTCATCCCTTTCACCTGATAGAAGAGGTTGACTCAAGACTTTTCCTTACAGTCTTTTTTGCAATTTTGGTGCATGCTCTTCAACACAGATTCTGAATTTGGAAAAGACAAACCTCAACTGATGTAATACAGCACAGCTCTGCCCTCTTACAGGGAGCTAGACATTTACAGCAAGTATCTTCTAGGCCTTATTTCCTGAGGATGCATACAGCTCTTTTCTTTTTATTACCCGTTTTTCAGACAGTGTTAAAAATATGACAGTCTAAATTTAGGATCATCTCAGCCACAGGTACAGTACACATATGTTAATAAAAATTGCCATTTTTCTTTTTGTCATGCCAGCCTGAACAGATAAGCAACACAGTCTTTGGAGGGAGAGAAATTAGGGGATTAGTTCTGTAATCCTTTGTAGAATATTGTTGCTCAGCAGGTTCTTTGTGAATCAGGGAAGGTGACCCCACTATCACCATAGCTCATCAAATTTCACTTAATAAGAACTCAAGAGGGCACTGGTGAGAAATATGGTATAGAGGGATAACTGGAATTAATTTGATGATACTGCTTTACAAATTGTATCTAGTGTTAGTCAATTAGTTTGGAATGTTGAAGTCTCACAGGAAAAACTAAGCAAGGCAAGATATATAGGGAGAAGAGGCTTATCTCTCAAATAATATTTTTCAATACACACAAGCAAGCTCTTGGGTCAGATGGACTATATCAGATAGCTTCTCCCTTTCCTCCAAGCCACACCAGCTGATGTAGCAGTCTCTTCCTGAAAGCTAAACCTTTCCTCATACATCACGACAGCCACATCACCACTGCAGCAATTGAAGGAGGCAGCTGCCAAAAACGTGTATCATTGATTCATTCAGTAAGACTAATTCACAAAAACAGTAAGAAGAAAAAGCAAAGAGATGCCACTGCCACGCACACCTCCACACCTCCCCATAGAGAGCGAGCACCCACACCCTCACCTGGCGCTGATACCACCAGCAGAACAGAGAAGTTTTAACTGATGTAATTGTAAAAGACAGTCATTCATTGGAAATTAAATGGCATCGATGAATGTTGAAATGGTTTCTTTCTACCTTATCAAGATTTTTTTCTAACCTTCTGTAAACAGTAGCTATAAGACATTTTTCAGTTCTACGAATTTCTCCACTAAACTTTAACAAATTATTTAAAACAAAAGTACATTTCTGGCATTGCAGTTAGTTAAAAAAATGTTTTTCCTCTAGCCCAGTAGAGCAGTAGCCTTCAGCATGCTGTATGTGACATGATACGAGCTCACAGATCTTAGAAGTCAGTCCTGTTAGTTCCAACAGAACAGTGAAGGAAAACATGGTTGGAAAGCTTCACTGACCCTTGAAAAAGTGATTTATTAGAGGTGGAGGGGTATTCTTGCACAGTGTCTCGGTCAGTTCAGCTGTAACTGACACAGGGATTTTCTTAATAAATAAATAAAAAAATATCTATTTAACTGGAAGTTACTTGTAAGAGTAATTTATTTTTGTCTACTAAATACTAAGGTTTTTTTCACAACACAGACATTTACAAAATGTTTGTTCTGCTACCAAACCAGCTTGTTTGAGGAAAGATCTGAGATAATGTGAGGTTGGAGAAATAACACTTAACACATCCACCTCAAAAAAGTTGTTACATTATAAGTTTTATCTGTCAGGCATAGAAGTTAAACTGTCTTAGGTAGTCTTCCTAACTTGACTACAGACTCTTCAGAGAAAATTCGACCACTGTGTTTACATACTAGGAACATGGGTTTGATGATACATGATCAACAAACAGCATCAGGTCCATCTATCATACTCAAAAACCTCACTGTGGTTTTACAGGCATAAATAGCTGCAGACCAAAAACTTTAATGGTCAAATAAAATAGTTTCTGTATTAAGTTATGAGGCCTCAAACACTGAATTATATTGCATTAAGAACGACATCCCATGATCTTTTTGTTCTTTCTTCTCATCAAGATACAAAGAAAACCAAGTCTTCTTGCCCAGAGAAACCCAGTGTTACCGTCTAAGTATTTATCAAACCTCATAGGTCAGACTGAATTTCGAGCAGAAAATGCTTTTAGCCCTCATGGTCAGTCAAAGGGCGGCTTTCTGCAGCCACCAGCTGCAGTTCTGAAAGCACTTGAAAGCTGCTGCTCTTTTTTTTGATAGCAGCTTGTGTGATAAATATGCCAATTAATTGCCGAAACCTGCAAGCAAATCTTCAAACTGATGCTGTGCATAACTCATAATTGCTTAATACTACTACTTTGGCTCTATTCAGATAAGACTCTCTAAAGTCTTCTCCCCCCAGTCAGAAGAACTTTGCAGTACGGTGTTTTGGTTTGAACAGACTGACTGGAGGGCCACAAGTGCCCTCCTCTGGATGTCTGATGCTACTCCAGTTTATTCAGGGAACAACACCGATGGCTGATTTTTGACTAGGTGTCTAAAACAACCTGTGCTGAAGTGTTTTGCATTATATATCCCCAGTGTGAAAATGAAAATATTTATTGAATTGCAAGCTTTTTAGTGCAAGCTATGCAGACTAAAGAGCATCAGCCAAATAATTTAATAAGAAAATACCTAGCTGTGTAATTTAGCAGAGCTTTAGTGTCATTTATAGATAATTTCTCTGTGAACATGTTTCTTAACTAACTGAGCACAGAAAATTGATCTTTAATCCTATCATTTTCAAGCAGGATTTAGATTAAGAATACACCTCCTCCTTTTTCCTCCAAGTCTGAAAATGAGTTTTCCAATTGTTTGTCTTATAATATCAACAGGGATAATCTATCCATGAGAGAAACCATTAGAATGTCAAAAAACCAAACATTAGCATCGCTTATACCTAGCTGCCAATCCATGATGAGGTAGATAAAGGTTTCTGATTCCCAGCTGTGCTGGAAGCATTCACAGTTCTGAAATGCATCGAAGCACTTCTATAAATCAGTACGTACCTAAATATGGATTTAAGATGTTTGGGTACCTGCACTTGACATTCCGGGGATATACATTCACATACATTAGATATTAAAATGAATGCTATGCATGGCAGCACAATTTGCATGTTAATGATTACACAGCTATCTAAAGGAACATTGTAGATGCAACTTCATGCTATAATCAGAACCATACAGAAAGTTATGCACAAAATCAGAAGCAAAACTGAGAAAGTTCTAACCTCTATTCTACTTCAGCTGTCTAAGAAATGGTCAGCTTTCCATTCTGACACATAAACTAAGAACAACCAAGATGCTTACTTATGTGAGCTCTGAACAAGTTACTTCTTGTACTCGATGTGGCTCTTGTCTTTTAGCAGATGAAACAACATGTGGGAAAACAAGTTATGGGACCTTGGAATCCTGTATTTTATTTTGTTCAGCATAAATACATATTATTCAGATCCAGCACAGTGCACATGCGGTGCAGCAACCTTTCTGAGATGAGCATATATTAGGAAAACCTATCATGTCTTCCCACCTTATAGAGTAAGGCAGACTTTAACCTTCTCAGTTTAAGAAGGGAACATCCAAAAATCAAAAACCAAGGGGTGGAAATCAAAGTTGAAATTTGACAGTGTCCCAGACAAGTGTGATTACCCTCATCAAGTGTGTTGCAATTTTTCTTTAGCTGATATCAGCATGTCTTTCTTCAAGGTGAGAGCCTGAAAATTAACACACAAACAGAAAAGAGGTTCTTTCCATCACTGCTAGTAAGTGATGTGGGGAAATCATCCAGCTCTGCTGTGCTCTCAGTTTAGTGCCCTGAGACTGCAGGTGTTTGGACTCCATTGTGCAGAAGGATAGATGCTTTAAGTCTTACGAAAAGTACACTTAAATATTTTTAATTATCTCCATCTGGATTTTATTTCTCACTTTCTGGAAAACAGGGCAGCTTTTGTAACTCTCAGATCTCCTGCTAGTCCAAGTCACTATTGGTTCATAGATAGGAAACCAAGTCAAGAGAAAAGAAAATATCCAGTCACCTGAAAATTAACTCAGCTTGAACTATAACTTGTTCTAGAAAATCTTGGACCCATCACAAGACACGGCATTAAGCAGTCATGCCATGCAAAAAATAAGAAAAAATAGCAAAAGAGGTGGCATAAAGAAAACCACTGATAATTTGCTGCAGGCTGGTTTTGGAAAGTTAAACAAAATTAATCAAATATTAGAGCAAAATATTCAAAACAGCATTCAGACTCTACAGCCCAGGTGTGCATTTCAAACTTTCTTTTATGAAAATTTGCTCATAAATAAGAATTTCTGATTCACTCCTTAGAAAAGTATTTCTTGTCTGAGCCTGGAAGTCCATGGAAATGGACTCAAATAATAGATCATTCTTTTCTTTTCCTCTGCTTGTACTGGTTACACCAGTTTATCTTGCTGCCTGTAGGCGAGTGGAAAATATGAAGTATAGATGATGCCAAAAAGATAAGAACCACTAGCCATTGTGCACATGATGCTAAATGTGGAAATGCCAACCCACATTCATTGCAAACACTGGAGAGGAGAACACCAAGGCACTCATCTTCCTCTTGCCTGGCACAGGACTTGTTTGCAGATGTATGGCACCTATTGATCAGGACTTGCACACAATGATTTTTCTTGTTATCCCAACATTAGGCGTGCTTTTAATACAAGAAGTCCACAATTATCTATGCTTTAATGATTTTTCACCACGTATGCAAGTTTGTGGTCTCTTGGATCAAATAGCTTGCTCATGTTTTTAACCTTCCTAGATCTCTGAACTGATCTTATTGGTATATATTGTTTCTTAGTACATCTTTATCTGAGAGAACTCATCAGCATGCTGGTTACATCATTTGCTAATTGCTAATGAAAATGTTAAATTAGATCAGACATAAAATTGATCTCTGACACCCCAGTACACACTTCTTGCCCTTCACACCCCAGCTCAATATGCTGTTGCTTTTCATTATCTTTTGTTTATAGTCTTGACAGTTTTCAATCCCTGTGTTATTCAAGCCAATTTCCATTAATTCTTCAATGAGACTTTGCAAACCACTATTTTATTAATTCCTGCTATCAGAAATACTTCACTAAATTCTACATACATTAGGCTTCCTATATTCCTGCATTCCCTTTGCTGGTTATTTATTAGACTATTTAAAAATTACATGTGCCTGATAATCTTTGTTCTTTCCCTAGTCTATTGCTGAGTAAAATTTGAGTGTTTGCAAAAGCAATATTTTTTTCATTATACTACTAAGACAAAGTTAGGACTCTTGCACAGTGCTGTATTTTTCAGGATCATGCTTTTGATCAGCAGCACATTTATCTTATCTCAGTGACAGGTTCTCAGTTCTCCATGACTTTTCATAAATCACTACAGGTGGTGTGGTCACCATCTTTGGGATCCTGGGATGCATATGTTTAGAATAGCCAGTCTGTTTTCTGCCCCCCGGAATATTTTCCTACAAGTTCTGTTTTACTTCCTTTCTACAAAGTTCCTTAGGGAAAAAACCTGTATTGGAAATAGCCTTTCTTTATCCTGGAATGCGCTAAGCCCTCTCATTTCCATTTCATATCTTTCACTGATTCTATGCTGCAGTTGATAGCAACAGTAATACATTTCATTCCTTTCTAGAGAAACAAACAAAAAAAAAATAGTGGTTTTATATATGGTTTAAGAATTATTTAAAAATCCACTGATAACACAGCACACATCACGCAGTACAATTCTGAAGAGAAAGCTCTTGTCCGGCCCATTTTTAAACAAAAAGTAGCTACACTTTCTGCAAAGTACCTGAATTACTAGAGTTACTTTATAAATCCTTTAGAAACATTAATCAAGAATCTAAGGAAATACATATTCCTTTTATTTAACTACATAATAAACATCAACTATATGTAACCAATACTTTGATACCACACTGACATTATTTGTTATTTTGTAATTGGCTGCAATGATTCATTTTTCAGTGTGCAGAAAAAGTAATCTTGAGCAGAGACAACACATATCCTTAATAAAAATTAATTGCAGCTAGAAAGAATTTTATTTGTGAGCTTTCAAGGAATAGTATTAAGTTCCTGACACTGTAGAACCAATTCACCAGATAATACGCAAGCAACTCTGTAGCAAATATGCATTTGAATGGCAGAACTCAGGAAAGAGCTATATCTTGCATATATCAAGGTCTCCAGCATGTGTCAATATCAAAGAGAACTTGAGTCAGTGGATCTTTCTATGGATTATAATTACCATTTAGCAATTCATAAAATGCTACTAACTGTAGGATTTGAAACAGATCTGTACAAGAAAACTTGCTGATGCTATGCATTATAAATATACAAGGCAAAAAGCACCTATTTTGTTTCCTATATACAGAAGAGAAAAAAACCCACCAAAATCAATGAGGGGAAAATGCTGAATCTAGAACTTTATTTTTTTTTTAACACTGTGAATAACAATAATTTTGACTTTAGTTACCTAAAATCTAGCTCTTTACTCCAAGATGGTAATTTGGCTAACTTTATGCTCAAGAGACGTTCATTCTTAGCTGGCTGGGGAAGAGAATGGTGGCAGGTGCCCAAATGCAAGCCTCTCATGCCATTTCAGGTCTCCATACAGGGCTGCCAGATATGACAGGGGACCACAGGAAAGCCTGGACTCTCCTGGAGTGAGAGATGGAGCCACACAAGCAGTCCCAGGACAGTAATGGCATTATGGCCATAGACCTTTATGTATCAAAAGCAAATACCACAGAGTGAGCTCAAACTAGATGACTTTGTTTTAGATGGCTACAGACAGGTGAAAGCATTTTATTCCATGTGTATTACTTCCTGCAAACAAAACAGTAGAGCAATCTAACAAAACTTTGAAGACAGACGCAGAGATAGGTGGAATGTAATTTTGAATGTGAAGGTGTGTGAAAACTTGCAGAAAGCATAGGATGCTGTTGCACGGAAGTCTTGGTTTAGGGTGCCTAGAAGTAGATTAAAAACTACCCTTCAGCAACATGCTTCAAAGCACTGAAATAGTGCAAAGTCTCTTGGCTAAAACTCTCATCTAATTCTAGAAGTTTCCTTCATTCCTTTGAGCCCAGTTTAGCTTTGAAACTTAGCTTGAATTTGGTGATCATTTTAAACTATTAGAAGGAAATTATGTGTTTGAACAGGAGTTTTTATTAAAGGACCTTTTCTCTTGAGGGAAGCTTACACATGAGTAGAGAATCTACCATTAGATTAATGGAATGTAAATTTTATCTATTTACATTTCTGAACTCCTTTTTCTCACATTTTAATTAAATTCTTTTTCTCCACATTTTGCTTTCATTATGATCACAATTTGACATGCAGCTGGCAATAGCTGATTTTCATTTTAAGCTGTTTATAATCTCACCCCCGACTGTCATCTGTTACTTGCACTTCTTGTGATCTCCTTGGAGCAAGCAATGAGTATTCCTATCTTTATAGGCAGCACCAGGAGTATTGTGGGAGCTACCAAAGTGCACACAAATAGTGGCAAGAATAATAACTTAATCTGAGCTATTTTCTCTTATCTGCTCTTCAGAATCAGTTCACCCATCTAACATTAGCACTTTACTAACATCCACCAGTGAGTTGCCAAAATATTTAACTTAAAAATTGACAAACATGTCTTGGCTGCACACACTTAAGTATTAAAAATCTGGAAAGCAAACAGCATGCTGCCTATGTGCATTTTCTATATACACAGACATGAAGCCTCATTATGTGCAATATCATCAGCCTAAAAGCATTTCTCACACTCAATAAAGTTTTGGCCAACAAAATCGGTACTGCCTAAAAAGAAGTCACCTGTATTCACAGGTATAAGATTTCAAATAAGAGACAGCATCAAAGGGTCTGATATTTTCAATAGTCACTAACAAGCAACATTAGGACGAGACAGAAGTCTCCCTATGACCAAAAAATATCCAAATGATACTTTTTTTTGAATTACCAGACATAGAGCTCGAGAGACTGGTGTGAAACAACATAATTCTTAACACTGTAGAGCACTTGAATAAAGAAACAGAAAACACTTAGACCCACGCTAGAGACTCAGTACCTAAGGAAATTTATTTGTCTTGGAAAAGTGCACTAGAAGAGCTTCTCTGGTTTTTCAGTCTACTACCAGTTGCATCTGTATACTGGAGAACGCCCAGTACAGTGAAGAAGAATACATAATCATGAAATCTGAAACTTATTTTTGCTTACAAATTGAAGCAGCACACCAACAATTGCAGTGTTCCATCTTTTTGTGTTTGACACTAAAGCCTTAAACTCCCTACATTAGAAGAACATTTTTAATGTGTTTAATAGAAATATACATGCACAGGAGCATAAGAAGACCAGGTTATTATACGATCAACATAACATTCATTTCTGATAATTGTTCCCAAAACTAAAAAGACTACAACAAGGTACAAGAAAGGAAGCCCACGAGTATGCTCACACAGAATCAGGAATCCATGCCTATTCCTATCACAGGGACTATTCCTCCCCTCCCCCAAAAAATATCTTTTACACAGGAACTCCAGTTACAAATTCAGCCTGACTACACCACAGACTAGTTGCCAGTGGCTAGCATCTTTGAGGCAGGACAGTGAAAACATAAGCAATTAAGCCAAGGTGGAATCCATAGTCCCAAAACTTTGGTAGAATTCCCAGTATGAGGTTGAGCACTTTGCCATGTTAGGTGGTGTTTCACAGTCATGCTATTCTGTTATGCAAACATCAACTTTATTAAGGTCACCTTCAGTTACCAGTCCTCAGCAAAAAAAAAAAAAACAACCAATCTTCTGAAAAACAGACCTACCTCTGCATCTCCAACTTAATACATGGAAAGACCACGTGTGTTGAGAAACAGTCAGCATAGCTACTGCAAGATGAAACCCTGCTTACAAACCTCCTGGGGATGTCATCAGATATTAGTAAGTAGATACTTAAGGCGCTCAAGGTCGAAAAATAATTATTTGTATTTTTAAGAAGCCTCTGACACGTTTTCACATCAGAGATTAGCAGAAAAACTAAGTTACCACTGGGCTGAATACAGAGTTGAAGAAAAAAAGTTGGTCAAAAAGCAGCAAGGGAACAGCAGGAGTTAATGGCCGCTTTTCTATGACCAGGAAGATGAGTCAGAAGGACAACCCACCATGAATCACTGCTGGGACCGGATTTATTCAATATCAATGACTTGCAGAAGGTAATTTACAGAGTGAGTGCACAGTAGGCAGATGATACTTATCTCTTCACATTAATAGTAAGGAAATCCTCATGAACTGAACATGCAAAAAACCACAGTGAAGCTTCCAAGTTCATAAATACATAGAAACAATAATCTAAACTATCTATCAGAAATCCAGAACTGAAGGAAACAACATGAGAAACAGTTCCTAGAGTCATCATTGATGCTTCTCTGATGTCATCAGCTCAACATAAAGCAGAACTCAACATAAAGAAACCACGTATTGTATATCCCTTGGGAAAGGTATTAAGAACAGGGCAGAGGACACATTTGTAAAAGCCCTCTCCAGAAAACCTTAACAAGCACATATCCTGAGCAACACACAAAGCTCTACATCTCATGAAGGACACAGCCAAGTTAGACTCCAAAGTACAGCAGACTCCAATGAAATACAAACAAGGGCAACTAAAATGATCAAAGGCTTACAACAGCTGCCCTATAATGAAAGATTACGAAGGCTAAGACTCATTAATTTGGATTGAACAACACAAAGAAAATATTATTAAGCTTTAGAAACTTCTGGATGTAGGGAATAAGTAAACACAGAATTATTACTCACTAAAACACATAGTAGAACTAAGAACCACTTGATAAAGCTAGAAAGAGACTATTTCAAAGCAGGTAAAATAAAACACACAGAGACAATAACATTCCCCATAATTTGTTGCTATATCTCAAGGTTGTGGAGACAAACCACACCAGTAAATTAAAAAAAATAGATTATAAAAAAACCCACACCCTCACAGTCAACATGTACATAAAGGGAAATGAAAAAGCGTAAGCAAGATCTTACCTGCTAACACCCCAAAAACAGCAGTTCTGGGACACTGAAGAAAAAGAGGAGGAGCAGAGAACAGAAAAAAATACAGCTCATGTATTTTTCCTAAATACCACCTCCCATCACCACACTCTCAGCTGCAGAATACCAAACTGGATAGCCCATTAGCTCTGACTCAGCTGGGCCTTTTTATGCCCTAATGTTCTTAATTTGCTTCACCTTTTACCCTGAGAAATTCACTTCTTTTGTTGCAAGCATGAACAGGCAATTGTTAATAAAAGCAAATACCTGTTTATCAAGCACCTTGTTAACTCAGCTAAGGTAATACACAATTCTGCTAAAACAAAATAGCAGAATTTACTTAATATAAGGAAAAAAAATGTGTTTAGAATTGGTAACCATATTAGGTTTGAATAGTAATCATTGTTTGCATTTCTTCAGAAATACCCAGTTTTCACAAAGGCATTTGTTTTTATCAACTGTTAATTAACATTATATACTTTAGTATCACTTAATGGAGTTATTGGCTTTTATACTCATGAAAAAGAGGAAATATAGAAAACAACCACCTCCCAAAGCATTTTTCACTGAATAAACTAGAAAAAAAAAAAGTAGGAAAGAGTACAACATGTTGGTGGTATGACCATACTTCTAAAAAAATCAGTTACAGCTATTTCTGGCTTTTAGGGACATCGTATTAAGGATTATGAAGTAACTAAAGTTGGTGAGGTTTTTCTCTTGAAAGATGAAATTAAATCTCTATACTTCTGATTTTGGCCTGCAGTGCTTTCTCAGAGATAAATATTTTCAAAGGGACAACAACTGCCTACCTAGTGAAGAGCAGAATAGAAAAATTGTATTCAGATAAAAACTCTAGTCTCTTATCTGGGCTAAAAAATCAGAAACAATCAAATTTTCTCCAGATTAACAGTACTTCCCAGTTTTCCAGGTCATAAATACGTCCTTTCTTGTTTTCTGCACTGCATATTGCAGAAAATTCTTCAACATGCATTTGCTCTACGTCTACAGTGATAGCACCACACAGAAATGGTGTAAACAGAGAACAGGGATAGCCAAAATGAAACAGTAAGCCCTGCAGTTCCAACCACAGAAAGGCTGACTGTTGCCCAGGACTATGGAAATTCTCCCAACACCAACTTCCTGCCAAACAATATTCTTTCCAGTTATTGTCTGGTTAAAAAATGAAAAAATAAAATATATTAAAAAAAGCAAAGCACTAATAAAGAGTTTGGTATTTGATGGTGAATTTTGTCTTCTTATATATGAAGCATGATTTTTAAAAAGTATTTCTGCTTATAGACACAAGCTCGAACCCACTTCAGCAACAGAGGCTTATCACAGCTGGGACTGGAGAGTGTAGGATCACTGTTGAAAACAGCTTTATTCACTTTTACTGGGTTCTATACATACTTAAGCTCATTAAATGAATTTTTAATTCTAAGTACTAAATCTGGTAGAAGTTTCAGGTCCAGATCTCTGGTAGAATCATTCAAGTGCTTCTCCAGAACTGGTGAAACTAATCTTCTTGCAGACAGACTCTTGGCAGGTCAGAATGCACAAAGAGGGAGCTTAAAGCCAAAAAAGCCACCTGATGGGAAGCCTGGGAAGCCTAAAAGGACAAAGCCCAAACATTGTGTTTTGATTTGAAATTAAAGATAAGAAAGACCCATTAAATATTCATTAATACAAAGATGAAGGTGGGAACTTGAATTGACTAATTCTAGTTGTGTTTACACAGGAGATTTTACTTCAATCACTCAGATACGCTGAGAACTTCTGTAGATCATGAATTCTAACATGTAGTAGTTGCACTATGTCAGAGACATGAAAACAGGTGCTAAGTACTAATTGAAATTACATCTGGTCAGAAAGTTTCTAGAAAAAAAGGTTCTGTCACTGAGATGAACACCAAAAATTGCAGAATTTCACACGAGTATGCCACACTAAGGAAAATCTTCTTTAGCTTCTTCATTTTGATTTAAATAAGATCATGTAGCATAAGACACAAAGAAAAACAGGTATTACACCATATTTTCAAATGAAAAATGAAAAACACAGGCCATTTGAGAATACTTGCTTTAATGAACAAAGCGGTTTATTACAGTCCTATACCACTGGTTAGCAATTAGCAGTTAAATCATGAGAAATCATTGAGCCGGCATATAATTAGGATGAAGAACACAACTATGTGTAATGCCCATAATTAGGCTTATGAAAGCTGAAACAGGCAAAATCATTAAATCAGTCAGTGTTTAAATCAGATGGACCCTGCACCTACTCACTAAGTTATTTGCACGTGATGTCAAAGTGAAACAAATTGCCTCTCATACACCCTTGCAGGCATTTTGCAGGAAACCATGCTTAATTTACTCTTGCACTGACTTAAAAATACTACTTACTGTGTTTAAAGTACTATAGCAACGCCCTGCAAAAAGATAGCATGGCACAGTGAACAGGTGTCCTGGTTTCACCTGAGATATAGTTAATTTTCTTTCTAATGGTTGTTGTGTTTTCTGATTTTGGTATAAAAGTAATGCCAATAATGCATATTGTTTTAGTTGTTGCTAAGTGATGCTTATACTCGTCAAGGACTTTTTTCAGCTTCCCACAGAAGGTGAGAAGGAGCACAGACAGAACAATGGAATGGCCAGTGGAATAATCTGTACCATAGACGTCATGCTTGGTATATAAATAGGGGGTTGGCTGGTGGAGGGGGGGTGGAATCTGAAATCTCTGCTCAGGTCAGGCTGGGCAACCCATTCCTCAGATGGTGAGACTGGCTTTCGTCTTGTATATTCTTTTACCGTTATTATTACTGTTGTTGTTATTTTCTTTTTCTGTTACTGTTCTATTTAACTGTCTTTATCTCAGTCCATGAGGGGTTTTTTTCCCCTTTCCCCTCCTTTTCTCCCTCTTCTTACCCTTCTCAGGACAGCGAGACTCTGTGTGGTCCTACTTGCTGCCTGGGGTTAAACCATGGCATCAGGCCAGCAGCCTTTTGAATAAAATAGATAGTCCAAGTTTACAAAAATACAGCTAATTAATGCAAATTATTTACTACATATTAAAGTTTTTAATGTGCTGAGCTGTTTATTATAATAAACTTTCTTTGTATATCCTTAGTAATTACTGATTTTATTTCCTTGTTCCAGTTCCTTTTCTGTTTTCCTGCTTCAGTAATAATTTGTAAGTTCAGTGATCGACATAGTTCACCTATGCAATTGCCCTTTCAGAGCAAACACACACAATACTGCCACCAATGTAATTAGAGAATCTCTTTAAAGCAGATCTGGTTTTGTGTCTGAAGCTTTTCTACATGCAACATACAAGAAGGACTCCTTTAATGTATCAATACATGTCAAAAAATACTTCCAAATCCTGGCAAAGCTTACACAAAATACTAGTTATATTGGGAAGGACTCTTTACCAGGGAGTGGAGCGATAGGATGAGGGGTAATGGTTTTAAACTGAAAGAGGGGAAATTCAGATTAGATATTAAGAAGAAATTCTTTCCTGTGAGGATGGTGAGACACTGGAACAGGTTGCCCAGAGAAGCTGTGGCTGCCCCATCCCTGGAGGGGTTCAAGGCCAGGCTGGATGGGGCTTTGAGCAACCTGGTCTGGTGGGAGGTGTCCCTGCCCAGCGCAGGGGGTCAGAACTGGATGATCTTTAAGGTCCCTCCCAAGTCTAATCATTCTATGGTTCTATGATTCTAGATATGGCAGACTAAGGACTTTACTTTTGCCATTTCGGCAATAAGAAATACAATTCCTCAGCAGACTCCTGTAATTTAAACACAAAAATTTGCAGAAGAGTGTCCTATATACTGAGGTCCAGGACTCTCAATTCTGACACTAACTGTATACTCACTTTTCCCTGCAAAGCAACATTTCTCTGAAAAAAAACAATGTATCATTAAGTATGTGGACTGAATAACATACACTGAGAAACAACCAAACAAAAAAAAATAAAAAAACCCCAAACCCCATCCAACAGGATATAATAACCCCCTTTTTCACTGTGAGGACAATCCTGCAATGGAGCAGGTTTCCCAGAGAGACTGTGAAAAACCCGACTGGGTAAATCCCTGAGCAACCTTGTCTGAATCTCCTTTCATAAATTTGAGCTGCAGACCTCCTGAATTCCCTTCCAACCTGAGTTACCCTACACTCTATGATTCAGTAAACAAACACAAACACACACACAAAAAGAGGAGGAAAAATCTGCTTTTCTGTTGAGGATATTTTATACCTGTTCCATTCCTACCAAAATTTCAAGATAAAGTTTGTATACTTCTGTTTTCCGCACGGTTAAAGGGTGAATGGAAGCACAGCCAGAGATATTAGCAGCAGGGTATGCAAGATGTTCTATAGTTCCTGTATTTTACTCACAAACTCAGAGCAATTTCTTTGGAGAAAATCTGTTTATCTGCTTTATGCCAAAAATCAGGAGGCAGACTGTAATATTGAAAGCAAACTAGCAGGAACACAGAGTCCTTCTGATAGTGGTAAGACTGGTAAAAAGCACAGGAATGATGCCTGTGGCTATCAATCTGGTACTGAATCCTAAGCAATCTAAGTTGATCGTTTTTTCATAGTTTCTGTAAATCTGCCTGTATACCTGCCTAAACAAAAGCTTAATACAGCACCCACTGGACATGGGAAGACAGTACATTAATCTCAATGTGTTTAATGCATTTTAATATGTTAGCTCTATAGCACTGGTGTTCAACTAGGAAAGAGTCACTCAGTAAGTGCCTTACATATTTTCTTGGCTCATAAAGAGCTACACAGTACTGCAGGGAGCACACTGTACAGTTATTAAATGCTATTATGAGATATGTCATATTATTGCTGAAATCTACACAAAGCAAAAAAACGAAGAACCCTCAATACTTGAACTTTAAAATTATACAGTATTTCACTAGCTAACTTTTCACTTCATAAATCCAAAAGGTCTCCATAGCTAGAACCTACATATAATCACAGCCCAAGTTGAAAATATTACAGCAAATGTGACAAGATAGATGATAGATGTGGCGTTACGGTTCAAGGATTTACAGTCATGATGTGAATACATTATGCACAGTGACAAGTTCCATAATTTATTCATCGTCTTAGGAATAGTATGAAAAATACAGAGGCACTTGCCATGGCTTCAGCTGAGATGGAGTTAACTTTCTCACGTGCAGCTGGTGTGGGGCCACATTTTGGATTTGAGATGAGAGTGGTGCCAATAGCACACTGATGTTTTTGGTTGCTGCTGAGCAGTCAAGGCCTTTTCTGCTCCTCACACCACCCCACCAGGGAGTGGGCCGAGGATGCACAAGAAGTTCTGAGGAGGCATAGCCAGGACAGCTGGCCCCAACTGACCACAGGGATATTCCATGCCACGTGACATCATGCTCAGTGTATAAAGCTGGGGAAGAAGAAGGAAAGAGGGCATGTTTGGAGCGATGACATTTGTCTACCTAAGTCATCACATTACGTGTGATGGAGCCCTGCTTTGCTGGAGATGGCTAAACACCAGCCTGCCCATAGGAAGCAGTGAACGAATTCCTTGTTCTGCTTTGCTTTCATGCTTGCAGGCTTTTACTTTACTTATTAAACCGCATTTATCTCAACCCATGAGTTTTTCCACACTTTTACTCTTCTGATTCTGTCCCCCATCCCAGCTCAGGGGAGTGAGCAAGCAGCTGCATGGTGCTGGTTGTTGGCTGGGGTTGAACCACAACAGCACTTTAAAAATCAGATCGATGATATGTGCATCACTGAGTAGTCAAAACACACATTTAGTATGTGTTTTCATGTGCTTTCATGTATTACTTTGCTGAGGGCCAGGTTCCAAGATAGTAGCACTCAGTTTTCCTACCGTTGAGGTTCACGCTTTTGTAGTTTCATTGAAGCACTCATAGAAGTTTAGATTTTTTAACATCTTTTGTGGCATATGCCACTGGGTACCGGTAAGTATCACTGCTACCCAGTAACAACCCACAAAGAGACAGTTTACTGAAATTGTGCATTAAGAAGCTCACTGTGGAAAAATAAGATGAAAAAGCATAGGTTTATATTAAGTATTGGAGAAGTTAGGTCATTGTTTCTTTCCATCTTCTTGTTGTCAAGATTTGGGATCACAGTAGAGTTAATTACAAGCAGTCTAAATGGAGAAAATAATGGACTAGTGCTCTGGAAAACACTGGCCAACAATGAAAAGACGCTCATGAACCCAAGTAATCTATGAAATGCCATCATGAAAAGGGCTAATATAACCTTTGCATAACACACACAAACACACATATATAAAAATATATTTGCATATTAATAAATACTCTGAGGGAGACCCTGCAGTGTATCTGATGACTCTGATCATCAGAAAGATGTCAAAAGTTCAGGTGTTCCCTTCTCAAAATGGGTTCTGAAGGACTGTGAACTATGTTGAAAGCAAGCCATAAATAAAACTTGAATACCTGAGAATCTGTTTTACAATTACAGATTCAAAGAGCTCAAGCTGTTTCTTGTAACAAAAAGTATGAGGAACAATTTGATTACTCTATGAAAGTATCTCCACAGAGAGAAAAACCTAGGTAGTAAAGAGCTCTTTAATCTAGCTGAGAAAATGAAACAAGAAGCAAAGGTTAGAAGCTAAAGTGACACATATTAAAATTAGAAATTAGGCACACATTTCTACCACAACCAATTAGCAAGTACATTTGTAAGTTCTTTTCCTATTGACGCCTTTTGAAGAGCTCTTTTATAACCTGAAAAGACACAATTTTATGTGAACTTCTAATCACACTTCCTGCTGCTTCTCTTACAGATTAAAATGTAAGAGCTGATTATACAAAACAAATGGCCATCTACTACAGAAGGGACAGGGAGGAGGAATGCCATTTTTTCCTCCCTGTGACTGAAGAACTAGCAACTTGGTAAACCGTGAACTTACAAAAGTGTCACTGGACATACCATAGTTCAAAGGAGTCAATTAATTTATCAGCAGTGTTCCCACAGAAAGAACTTCACTGAGAACAAATTAGAGACTGAAGTTTTAAGCTGTTTAGGATTTGGGGTGTTGCAGTCTTAGAATTTTTAGCTCTAAGTGAATATCCAACAAGTTTTTTTGACCACTTTTTGACTCGGTTACGTTAAAAACAAAAGTGCAAACTCTTAAGATCTTTTATAAAATACTTCTGCCATTTAATGTCAGTCATTTTCTGTTCTAAATCCAACAAAAGACCATAATGAGATGTCTCACCAGTGACTGAACAAACTGAAAAAAAGATACAGTTAAGCTTTCAGTAACATTCGGCGGACAACTTTAACAGATTATATTTTACATTGAAAATTATAACAAGAATAATAATGGAATATATGCAAGCATTCTAGCTAAAAGTTTTCTAGTCATTTCGCAAGTAATCCTACAGGCTTAAAATATGCTGATGAACTAAAAGCACCTTCTTTAAAGAATAGGACAGTAGACAATTTTTTATTAGCTGGCCATTTACTTTATTCCAAGCATAGTAAGATGGTTACTAAGGAATACATGCTATTCTGCAGCTTCCTAATTTTATTTTATTGAAGAATCTAAATTAGAGTGGGTTGGTCGAATCATTTTATTTATTGTAAAATCAATTTTTCTTTGCGAATTTTTGTGCGAGTATCATTGACTAAATTTGTCTTCCTGGTTAAGATAATCTTATTCTATCACTAATGGCGGGAAAAACAGCCTTTTTCATCTCTTTCCACACAACTCATATTATATACATACTCCAACGTATTTAGTTTCATCTCTTTACTTCCTTCTTTTTCCTATAAATTATGCATCAGGTGAATAAATATTTGACTATACAACTAAATAAAAGCTATAATATTTTGTTTCTAAATAAGACAAAAGAAATTTCTTTGACTGTAATTTGTAATCTCTAGAAAATATTTTAACTCTGGAAGTTATTATAATTCTGCAATTTGCTGTCTTTTACACTTTGACGAATTTTCGACTCCGTGGTTATTCAGTCATATATTCCACTGGCTTTCTTGAGTTATGCAGTCAATGAACTGTTTGACACAAAAGTCAAACTGCTCACTGTTGCTCAAGTGTTCCTGCCCTGCAGTTGCCTTGTTGTGTGGAGCTTCTGATGCTCCAAATATACCAATAAGCCAACAGTGAATGTCAGTCAATATCTGCCTTAGCCAAAAAAAAAAAAAAAAAATAATCTATTCTTATACAGGGAAAAAGAACTGCAAAATTGTGGCTTTTTTCACTCTGTCTTCTTCAACAACCTCTCTAAAGTCTAAAAATGGGGGGGAACTACACAAAAGAGAGAATAGCTAGAGAAATAAGGTGTACCATTTGTGAAATAATCTTTGTCAATGTCATTTGTCTAGTGTTAGCAAATTACATGGAAACAATCACAGAGAAACACAAAAATATCGTAAACTGTGAGAATAATTTCAAAAACTTTGACATATGGGCATCATGAAAAATGTGTGGTTTTTGTACAGGGAACTACAATTGGGTTTAAAAATCCTCAGTGGAAGTATGCAATGCACCTTAGCACTCCAGAGTACCAGAAAGGGCAAGATAATCAAACACTCTGACTTGTAAATTGTTTCTAAAAATTGTACCAAAATTATATCTTGGAAAATTTCGTTATTTTCTAATCTAAAACTAAATTAGAAAGACTGAATAGGGTGAAAGAAAGAATCTCTCTCTTTAAGTGAGTAGTTCTATTGATTAGTACTATAGAGTCAGTACCGATACCTCCATCATACTCAAGAAATTTATGATTTTGAGACCAGAAGCCAGGGTGATGCTTTTGAGTCAGACAAGCTTGGAAATAAAATTATAGACAGGCCAAAACATCTAAGGAGATTATAAATTGAAGAGTGCTTGGTCCTTCTCCAGTAGAGGAAAAAAATATTTCTCATGGGCTAGGAATTGGGTATTTTTTGAACTTGGATACATGCCACAAAAGTCTCATTTAATATCTGTGACTGTGGAAAGAAATACGCCAGTCTGTTCCAAAAAATAATAAAAAAATTAAAACAAATCCGTTTCTAGTAGATGATAAGTTTTCAACCACATGGCAAATTACATTTAAGTAGCCAGAGCGGGCAGATTGATTGTGATAATGGGCCTGCTCATCAGCTCCCCTTTAAATAAAGAAAGGACTTCGTAAGTCAAGCTTGATGCTCTGTGAGAGACATTCTCCAATCTCTCACCATTTCTCTGTGTCTGAAAAGGAAGTCTAATGGATACCACCAGTTAAAGTAGTCTGCAAAGTCAAAGAAAGGTGTCTCTATGCTGACATCATCTTCTTCTGTACTAGGGAAGAATATATATGGAACAAGCCTCACCAAATGTGCTGCTGATTACTGTTGTGGAATGAATAACCTCATTGATAGAGTAAAATACACCAAGTTTCCACAAAGAAATTTGCTTAAGGCTCATGACTCACAGCGATGGTACTTACAGCACCAGGTCTTCTGACTTCCTCACTTATAATTATCCACTTTTCATCCATCTGTGGGGAACAGAGGCCACGAATGAGAAATTCAGCCTTGTGCAGTGTTTTAATTCATGACTTCCATAAAAGAGGAACTGTGTTATAAAAGGTTCCTCTCCCTTTCTTTCTTTGATACCATACTCCCACTACCTCAGGAAGCAAAATGTATTTGGCTTCCTGCTAGAGACAGCAAGAGGGTGGGATATAACACAGAAGTCCTACACTGCATCAGCAAATCGTGTGACACATTTTTTTTCCTTATTTCTTTCCACTTCTTTTTCCCCCCAGAAATGTGCTTTTAAAACTCATGTTGTCTAGATAGGCTTACTGGACAAGCATATTTTCTCTGCCTAGGGATTTATCACAGCTGTGTGGAAGAAGTTGTACCTGGGACAAAATATGTGAAGAGAAGAGTGATCATGGGAGACAGTGACACACGTGGGACTCAGTTCTAGGACCTCCTCTCCTGCCCGAGCACACAGGGACAGAGAGGATGCAGAAAATAGGGAAAATGTGAGGTGGGTGGGCGGTGCATGGCAGGCACAGTACTGGGCTGCAGTTCTGGTTTCAGACATGTAGCCGTACAGCGTAAGGATAGAAGAGCTACGGTGAGCTTGAGAGAACAGAAAACAATAAAGAACTGGAGAGGCTTGGTTTAGATGTCAGTTCTGGATCTCAGAGACTGAAGAAGAAAAATTCCCTTAATTTGTTTCATTTCTGTAGAATTTTCACAATTGTAAATTATAAGCAATCTTAGATTGAAGCATCATTCGAGCACATTGCAGTAGAGTCTATGAAAATGTAATTTCCCAAGGTAATCTTGCCAAAGAAACAGACTTCCATCTAAAGTGGCAAGAAAACAAAGGTGGCTGAAAAAACATTCAAGGAAGAATAAAATGTTGAAGTAATACAGTCTCAAGGAAACTGTAAGATTAGAAAGGTTTTCCTATGTTCAGAGTTTCAATTTGTACTCCACTTCTTTTGAAGGCATTCAGCTCCATTTTCTGCTTTCAATACATTTTGACTAGAAACATAAATCAGCTGACAGAAACAAACTGAAGTGAGCTGAGACTTGGATTTTATAGCAATATTGATAAAAGCAGTGGGCATTCCTGTGGAACATTGGCATTTGGCCTGGGAGACAGTATTTTGAGAGATTTCTCATATTCTTCATACATCTAAAGACATATTGTTGTGCTGCAAGTAATAAATGCGGAAACAGAAAAGAAAAAAGAAAAAAAAAAGCTTCTCCCCATGGAAACCACAAAATAACAATTTTTCTTACAACATTCCAAGGGTGTAACTTACTGAAGACTGGGTAAGCCTCAGAGCCATGGTAAGTTTTAAGGAGAAATATAAGGGAAGATAAAGTAATGCTTTTATAGATCTCTTTGGGCAGTTCCTATGATGCAGCATGGGCTGTGTAGGAAAAACTTGTGGTGGCATTTATGTCAGTTTAACTGGCAAAGTGGGAGCTGAATTACATAGCATGAAGGGAGAAGTTATTCAAGGAGGGTCGTAATTTAAAAAAAAATAAAAATACTTAAACCAAAAAGCATGTAAGTATTTTGAACTAGTAGGTTTTGTTTGCTTCTTTTTAAGATTATTCTCTTTCATGTCATCCCATGCTGGAATACCCATATTTACTAATCATATAAAATAGAACTTGAAGTAAAGCATATTTTTTCCCCCTAAGTCAGTATCAACTGCACCAAAATCATCCCCACAGGCCTTTGTGTAGCCCACTCATAAAAATCTCCAGTGATGAATATTCCACAACAGCTCTCTTTAGTCTATCCCAGCTCTTAGAAAATATTTCCTAAAGTCTACAAATCCCTTGTTGCAACATTATCTCATTACTTCTTGTCATTGCATGAAGGTAACAAATTATTTCCTTCCTCCTCGGGTCATGTTTTCTAGATCTCTGATCACTCTCCATACTTCTCTCTACACTCTCTTCAGCTGGTCAGTATTTTCTTTGAAATGCAATAACTCAAACCAGGATACCAGATTTTTGTGTTATTTTTCCTCTTTCTTTTTTTTTTTTTTCCTCCCTCACAACAATATGAATTTGGCAACTGGTGTTCCCTTCAATAAAACATCCCAATTTTATTTTTTTTTCTGCAACTTTTGCCTAGCTAGCCAGTTTCTATCTTTCATTGCTCAGCTGATTATTCTTACTCAAGTGCAATAATTTGCATTTGTCCTGCTTGAACTGCATCCTGCTTTTCAGACCAAATCACCAATTAACGAGATTGTTTTAGATCTTAAACCTCTCCTCCAAAGTGCTTGCAGACATGCCCCCATCCGTTTTCACTTTATATAAAAGAATACGTCATACACCATTCTGAGATGATTATCCCTGGCTTCCTTTGGTTTGACAAGTATAATGCAAGAATTTTTCACATTACTGCACTGATGTACTAGTTTCCACCACAATTCTGCATTTTGGAGGGCTTAATGTTGGTATGATTGTAATTAACATATTTTGGCTGCTAGTATAAGGAATAACAATAAACCTTCAACCAATAACACTCAGTTATTCCATTAGACAAATTCAAAATAGACAGAAATTCAGATTAGAAGGTAATAAACACTTGCTTAAAATTTCCAGCCAGAAGAAAAATTGGTTTTCCCTAGTATCATCTAGAACATAGATCTGGATTTTCAAGCAGCAGAGTTATAGTGCAGAAAGAAAATATCTGAAAGACAAAATGTATTGAATAATAAATCAGGTGTATATTGAAAGAGAACAAGAGCACAACAAAGCCTTGTTTTAATTGTCTAATATAAACATTTACATTTTGCATAAAGATTAATGGATTAAGCTACTTTACCATGAAGGGAAAAATAATTGCTGTTTATGACCTAATGTTAGACAAAATTAAATGGCTTAATCTGGTTTCCTCTGCAGGTAAAGGTGTATTTAGTAATGGATTTAAGAGATATGTACAGAAGTTTTTTATTTAATTTTACCAGCACACAAACTACAAAAAATTTTAGTACACATGTATATGCGTAGCCTTTTATAACTGGCATTTCCACTCCAGTATTGCATGGGCTTACTTTTTTATTTATTTATTTATTTATTTTTAGCGAGAGGAAGAGTACCCTGTGCCAACAGAAAATACGGTGAGATAATTTTCCTAATATTGTGCTTGAATGCAGTAACTGGATTCCTAATGACAAAGTGATGATATGTGAACACCAATTAAGATGCGAATTAGCAAACTCATGCTGAGAAAAACCAAAACCCTTATAGGCCATAACCCTGTCCTGGGCTCCAGGGCTTCAGGCTATCTTCTCTCTGCATCTTACTACTTCTGTGTGAGACACCACTCAGCAAATAAAAGGGCAATATCATTTCTGTGTTGAGTTTGATAGAAAATTTAGAAATGCTGTGTAATACTCCAGATATATTCTGTGGTGTAAAAGGGAATTATTGAAGTGTAACAGCCCAGAATTTGAAGACCAACAAGCAAGTTTTGTCAGCAGACTGGAACACTGAGTTTACCTTTGAGCTTTGTCTACATAATCCTTATATTTTATGCTGCATTTGTTGAATAAAATGCCTTACCATGAGTCAAACAATTAGTTTGGAACTTGCATTGGTTTCAGCTAGACAGAATCAAAATTACAACTCAGTTACATAAACTTAATTATAAATTTGGTTATATTATAAAAATCATCACTTATGGCACAACAAAAACATAAAATAAAATGAATGGAGCAAAAATTTTTACAATACAAATAGTGCTATTTTCCAAAAGAAAGAGATTTGAGAACATATATACACTGGTGTTTTCTTTTGATTCTAGAAAAGCATAAAGGAATTCAGTATACGGAAATCTATACAGGAAAGGTGATCACTCAGGTGTCACTGCAGCATTGCTCAGTTCTAGGGTTCAGACTTCAGTTTTCTAAATTACTTGTGCTGAATCTCAATTTTTTTACTCTATACCAATTTACTAAGAAGTTAAAAATGGACTGCATGTGTGTACTACACAAAAAGATTTTTGAGTTCTTGATTTCAGGGAGTTGGAGAGCAGAGATAAAAAAGTTTTAGTTAAAAGATGTGTAGTGAATAAGCCATGAATATTCAAAAACATGATCTGGAAAACTGTCTCTTTTTTTTCCTGAAAAATATAAGGTAGGTGTAATAAAATTAGAAGAAATAAATCCTTGTCCTTTATAATTTAGTGTGACGATTGAAAAAAAGGATAAATTTTTGGAAAGCATTAGTGGATCTTATATATTATATAGTAATCACCAGTATATTCTCACATGTAGAAGAATCTGTTAATTTATGCCTTTGAACCATCCACAGGGACTGAACTGGGACCTGCAGACTGAGCTTCAGAGTCAAGTCTCTTTGGCTTGAACCTGTAGCAACTTGACTCCACTTGTCATTGACACAGACAAAAACTTGTAATACATGTGAACCAAAAGTTTATATTTGTAGGCTTGGTGCAACAACTGGTTCTGTTTTTAAAGTTTTATGGGCTCCAATTGCTTTCAAATTATTTCAAATTATCTTTACTCTTACAGTTAAAAATATTAAGATTTTATAGATTATATTTATTTTGGTTAATCTCCTATTTGGTAAGTCTCCTATTTCACAGAATCGCAGAAACTTCATGGTTGGAAGGGGCCTTTGAGATCATCAAGTCCAACCACAAAAAAAAAAAAAAAAAAAAAAAAAACCCAAAAAAAAAC